>JAHPZR010045892.1:57500-89554 GCA_019787425.1 Platygyra sinensis
CATTTCTTAATAACTTAGGGCAGGTATTGTTAAATAAGTATTCCAAAACCTTGTAAAATGTATCTTCAACATTGTCGTTCAGCTTGGCTGAGGCATCGAACCAGTGACATCCAAATCTGCTCTCCAAATGCATCCCTACGCTGATATTCAGCCCTCGTTTGTCTTTAAACTTTGGCTGCACGAAGTTGGAAAGATCAGATTTGTTTGATATCACCACCACTGGTTTTTCAGTGATCGTTGCAGCATTGCTTTCGTGGATTTCATTAAAGTAGCGTTCAAGCTTTATGAAAGATTCAGGTCGATCCAGGGAGTACACCAGGATGATCGCGTCTGACTTGTCCATATTAACCCTCCTCATGGCGGGGAACTCATAAGTCCCTGAAGTATCGATAATTTGAAGCTCGCAAGTTTTGTTCTTGTAAGCTAAATGCTTGACATGAAAATCTTCCACGGTGGGTTGGTGTTCGGGGTTGAATTGTAGCCCGACCAGCCGGTTGATAAGCGAGGTCTTCCCTACTCCCGCGTCGCCGAACACTGCAACAGTGAACTTCTGCAGGTAGCTTTCGTTTTCTTCTTCTTTGTCTTTCGGCATGGTTCAGTGTCAACTTAGTGTTTGTGCTGTATGCAGTAGTTGCTGTCTGTCTTCCAGAGGTCAAACGATATTAGCAGGATCCTAGATTCTTCAAGCGGAAGTTACATCTAATGAAGATCAAAGACCCAGATATTGGTTGTTTGTGCACTTTTGAATAAAGTCAGCTTTTAGGGATTAGTTGGGTAAAGATTTGTTGCGTACAACAAGAAATCTCTTTTAAGTATGCGGCCCACCAGTGAAATAATTGTTTATAAAAGGCGGTAGTGTTCGTTCAGGTGTGCCTGACAGCCATTCAGCCACATGCATGATTCGGAGCAATTAAAAATCCGCACAGCAATTCTTTGTATTAAGTCATCAAGGCATTTAAAACAACCATAGATTTGCATATGTCAGCTTTAGTACATTGTACAAAACGCGATGTCGTCAGAATTAATCCAGCTGTTATTCTCTGCTATTCAGTCAAGCTAAACAGAATGATCATTTACAGCAATAAAATAATTTTACCCTGTTTGATATGTTCTTATAGGCATTCGAACTACAGCGTTATTCACAAAAGAGTTCATTAACTGAACTTTGCATAATAAGCCTAACAAAACAAATGAACATCAAAATTAATTGAAGCATATATAATTATCTATAACAAAATATTTGTCATCTATTACGTTTAAGCACGAGGACAATAATCATTATTGCACGTTTAGTGAGAAAGATGTTAAATGTTGAGTGATCAAGGTTTCTTTAGTTATCGAAAGTAATGCGCTTATTTTTAAACGAGAGTTGTTTTCCATCAATATCTCGCTCTTAAGCATCGGTTGCCATGGTACCAGCTGTTCCCATCAAACTGATTCACGTTGCAAATGAAGTGAAGACGGAATTTATCCGAAATTAAACCGTTCTATTTCAATATTTAAAAAAGCTGAAAGCACACAAAGGAGAAATAGATAACGCGATTATATCCATCTCACACGATCAACACAGTGAATACTAATATTGGTTTACACCTATTCCTTGCATGTACTTGGAATTTATAGGCACGTACAACCCTTTTAAAATAAATTCATCTGCTCTCTATTCCTAGGAAAAGATGTAAATTTTCGTGCCCACGCAGGGCGTTGGATCCAAGCTTCAATAATAGCCGGTCGCTCTTTTTTGCGAAACAAACTGACCGCAGGGGGGTCCAATACTCTGCGAACGCAAACGTATTTCCGGCTGTCACCAGCCGGAAATACATCTGTGTTCGCAGGCTACGGAGGTGGGCTTGCTACTTTCGGAAGGGTCGCCACTTTCTTCTGGATTTATTAGCGGCCACAATGTTTTTACGTTACTTTCAGGAAGTCATTACTTTGGGAAGTTTACGGTAATTTTAACTCTCCTGAGTAAGAGTTCGCCTTTCACAAATTTTAGAATCATAGGGGTTAGATCAAACAAGGTAAAACTGATGGATGAGTTGCGATATCTATTCAGCCGCTGTTTCCTTAGGGGACGAAAAACCGAAACAATCATATAGAAAGTTACCGGAACACCTAACAAGTGAAAACAACAAGTGGGGAAGCCATAGCAATAATAAGGAACTGTTTTTTTCTTAATCACAATGAAGAAAAATCATTTAGACGCATATGTACGCCATGCAGACCTATGTTGAACCGTGTGTGAAATGACGAAAACATCTACGTATTACTTGTCACGTAAATAGATGTTCCCTGAACTGGAAGACACGTGCACGAATCAAAAACTGTGACGTAGTAAACCATCTGATTACCTTTTAATTAGCCCTATAACCCTAGCGAACAATGACTTCATATGCATGTTAGGTTTTCAAGTTGATCACACAGTCTCGACTATAACAAGACCTAGAGCATAAATAAAAAAGAGACCATTAAAAAATACGTCAACTGTATCTCAATCAAGCTTGTGATCTTGCATACTGCGAAATATGCTAATTAATCTTATCAAATCAACCATTTAATGCATTTAACACAACTTTTTGTAGTCAAGTTGTTACAGATCGTTGTTTCAGATGTGAGTCCTAAACAGGTCCTAGTTCGTATTCTCTTGAATAAACAAAAATAATTAACTTTTGTAGGTTAAATGCAACGAAAACTGCACATTTATGACGTCACAAATCCACAAGGGTTCTTCTGTCAATCAAAAGCAGATGTGAAATGCAAAGAGCATTTGCCCGGTACTCTTAAAAACCATATATAGTTTGCCAAGCTTTCCAGTATTTGTCAGTTCTGCTTCCACACCAGTGACAACTTGCCACTGTAGGAAAGCCCTAAAAAAGAAATGAGTGACATAAACTTTGTTCATTTGTTAACCCGACTAGTGAAACTGGATCGTACATGATATAACCACGCGGGGGTCTATGAAATGCTTAATACTTGCCCTTGCTATGTTCGAGGGCTCACAACAAATCTCTTGAGATATAAAGTAGGTAATGTTTAGTGATCAAGGTTTCTTTAGTTATCGAAAAGCAATGCGCTTATTTTTAAACGAGAGTTGTTTTCCATCAATATCTCGCTCTTAAGCATCGGTTAACCCGGCTAGTGACACTGGATCGTACATGATCTAACCACGCGGAGGTCTATGAAATGCTTAATACTTGCCCTTGCTATGTTCGAGGGCTCAAAACAATTCTCTTGAGATATAAAATAGGTAATGAGCAGCTGGTCTCTGATCAATGCAACTTCACCAATCACAGGAAAAAAGAGGGGGACATGGGGATTTGCGGTGTTGCGGTGTTGATGTAATGCATCAAAAACGAGTGCGAGTGTTTCATCAGGAGTTCCAAACACCGAGAAAGTGTGCAAAAACTATGGCAAATATCTGGACGTGCTTATTGACGAGGACCTCTCCTGGAAACATCACATTTCTCACATTGCATCGAAAATAAGCATGTGAATTGGTATTATTGCTAGATTAAGACACTTCCCTTGCATACTTTACATTATATCTATGGATCACTTATCCAACCCTATCTACTGTATGGAATTGTAGCATGAGGCCGTGCTGGGCCCGAAAATCTACAGAAACGAAACCTTACGCCTGCAGAAACCATCCCTCCGACTTGAGTATTTTTATGTCCACAAATCTGACGCAATGCCTTTTTTCATCTCCTGTAATCTACTATCTTTAGATCTTCCTAATTTCAAATCAGTTACTATTAATGAATGATGCCTTCAATAAGTTATCGCCACCCCCAATATATTTAATTTCCAATCTAATATTCACCCGCGTAACACAAGATCATCATCAAGAGGTAATTTCTTCGTCCAATATAATACTCTAGATTGGAAAAACAAAATAAGTCCGGCTTTTCTCGGGTCCGTGTTTAAGTCTGGAATAGCCTACCTGCATGTTCAGTGAAATGCGTCACACGTCTAAAACGAATTTTAAACACAAAATTCAGGATTTGCTTCTTCAAAAATTATCGGTGGCAGATGCCAACCTAGTTCCCAGGGACTCTCATCTTACCGCCCCCTGAGGCGGTAAGATGAGAGACCCTGGGAATGAGGCTGGGCAGATGCATGATTACATTAACCTATCTGATTTGATATAAAAGTAAAAATATTCTGAAAACTCTGTATTATATTTGCAGAATCCATCCCGGTCTTGTCAACATTATCTAAACGTACTTGTACGCTATACATAGTACTGTGATTACGTTCGCTTAAGGTGGCTGAACACAGTTTTTGATACCTCTGTTTCAATTACATTTTTCTCTAAAACCTTTGATCCTTTGGTCACCAAAAATGGCAGCAAGCAATTTAACAACACAAACTTCAACTTTTTGATAATTAAGCTGACGTATGTATCCGTTGCCATGGCAACATGATCAAATATAAACAAGTGTTTAAAATCGGTTTTGTTTATTTGCAGAAAATCTAGTCATTAGATTTTCTTTATAATTTGCATGCCAACAAACTTGTAACGACACTCGCAAGTTAACGCTGTTTTGATAATAATTTAACAACAGATCTTTAATCATCTCTCTTTAAAGGTTCACTGGCATATCTTGAATTCCTTTGTTAAAGTTCAATTTTTTTTCAATCCTCCAGTTACTTATTTCCTAAAGTATTTTCGTGCCAAATTTCGTGAAATTCTAATGAGTGGTTCTCGAGAAATAAGCGCCTCCGAGAAGTCAATTTTTCACTCAATCGCACTTTTTTCGACTTACTACGCATGCGCTGCATTTAACTGGGTTCTTTTAGCAACAAAGAAATAGCAGAGCTGAGTTCTTTGCATCGTTACCTTTCTAATATACCTTTGTAATAAAAGAGTAAAACCTTCAATACAATACATTGTGTTGATTTGTGAAGAAAAAAATAGTACAGATAGCGCAAACATTGAGCAAATAAAATGATCGCTCTATTTATGCCATGTTTGTTTTTATGCAATACTTGTGCGCGCGCTGAATCACGTTAGCAAGAGCGCGCACCAAAACTGTGTTCAGCCACCTTAATTTAAGTGTTCTCCAGAGCCGTAACCAGAAAAAAACTTGTCGATAGCTTTCTGAAATAGTGTGACATTGTTTTTGTTTTTTGTCTTTGTCTTTTTTATTACTTTTCCATTGCGTTACTAGCAGCTGTCAAGTTAACCATCTTTGATCGGATTACAGAAAATTCGCTTTTACGCCTAATAGGTTAGATGTTTCATAAAAATTCTTTTTCTTTGGCCATCGTAGCTTAATGAGAAATAGCACACAAACTGCAGTTACAAACATGACAATAAAACGCTTGTTGGAAAACAAAATTATTTAACTTTAACTTGACGTCAAGTTAAAGTTAAATAATTTTGTTTTCCAACATGCGTTTTATTGTCATGTTTGTAACTGCAGTTTGTGTGTTATTTCTCATTAGGTTAGATGTTATTATAGTAGACGGAATGATGTATCAAGTCAATCAACGTTGTCGGTTCTTATCGTGAACAGGAACAATGAACAGATGTTACTGATGTATTTTAGGTTTGCATGCTCACGCGATATATTCAGATGTAATCAGCTTTGTACGGAACGGGTCCTTTTTGGAAATACTTTAGATCACTTTCGAAGGAGTTGGATTTATTACTCATTCTCAACACAAATTATGACTGAGGCAATCGGTCTATGGTTTAGTTCTCTTCCTAGGTATTTAGAGTGTTTACGATGACTTTAAACAACAAAAGCGAAAGAAATAACGGAGGCAAGTACCTCGCTTGGCCTCAGTGTTACTATAGCTACGGCCCTGTACTCAAAGTAATAAAATTCTAATTTTTTTGTTCTAAATATTGTAATTGTGATAAATAAGTAATCGGTTAAGTATCTACCTCTTAGCGTAAATCACGTTTCTCAAGTTTAATTACACACAACTCGTCATTTTTTGGTCATTGTATTTGCATTTCTCTTGATTTACCTGTTAGTTATTGTAAATTACTTTTTCATTCTGTAAGGTTGAATTGCTCCAGTGTATTTTGTATTTTATGCGTCAAAACCACGGCTCGCCTCAACTAGCTGTAGCTAACTGCAAGCAGTGCTTATTTTATTTTGTATGCTTTTAAGTCCCAGATAAACTTGAACTTGAACTTGTTCCCAGTTTCATTCTAACCATTAGCTTTTTGCTCGTGCAATATTTTTTTTACTAGGCGTGTTTTTTTTTCGGGAAATCTGGTCAAACCTGCCCCTCTTTCCCATTGCATGACCACTAAAGCCCATTTTGTGTACAAGTCTATTTTAATTTGTATACTTCATCCCTCCCACACGTCTTTGAGCACCTCTTCTATAACTGCAAAGGCTAATTTCTTTACAAATTTGTCACTAAAGAGGGATCTGGTGAAGACAATATGATATAAATGCATTAAATTGGTTCTAAGGTGAATTACTTTCAAATTTTCCGGTTTCACTATCCACTTTCAGCGTTGGCGGACAACAATTAAGTTTAATTACCATTAGTGCATTACCGAAACAGTTTAAATTCAGCTTTTAGGAGATAAAAAATTCTTCGAAGTAACTGAAAAATACTTAGTTAAACATGAAAAGAAAAACTGTATTGCTAACAAATAACAATAATGGAAATTTTTCTTCGAGAAATAAACACTGATAAAGCGAAAAGTGTCCAAGGGTTAATTGGGAAGGGCGGAGCGACGAGACGCGAAACATTTTATAGAGGAGGTCTTGTGTCTGGGCTTAAAACAAGGGTATACTTATTCAAGCATATATTCTGGAAATGAAATAATGGCGGAAGCTTCCCCGCTACGAAAGCAACCGAGCAAAATAAAAAGCAAAAAACAAACACGTTCAAACTATATCCTGAACGATTTACTTCACTGATAAACGATATCTGATTTCATTATATCATTGTTATATAAATCATATAATATATAATCAGTGTATAATTTATCCACTAAGGATGGATCAGGAAAATGACGGGGCGATTTGTCGCAAATATGCGACGTTTAATTTTGCACAGGTATATGTTTTCATACAGAATGACAGCTCGTAAGCAGAACAATGATGGCAAAGCGGCAAAGGAATAGTTGCAAATGCGGACTTATCAACATATCCCTTTTCAGTGACAGAAGTGAATCATGCCCATTGTAGGCAATTGCAAGATTAAAATAAACCTGTAGTGAATACGTTTTCCTGAGCTCGCGAGTTATTCCTATTAGCTCGCGATCGAGTAGAATCGCCGCTATGTTCGCTCTTCCGAGTACGACTTTCAATCCAAGATGTCGACGTTTGCTCGGTACCGCGTTCGCTCCAAAAATACACCTTTATATTATGGCAGGCAAAATGGCAATTAAGACTGGGATTGTAGACGTTGAGTCAATTTAGGGACGAAATCTATAACTCGTTTTGTCGTGTTACGTATAGACTGTAGTGGCAAACAAATTGACCTTGGACAGAAGCTAATCACCCTAGGTGATTAGCTTCTGCCTTGGAATAATGACATTAATTACTGCTAAACTAAAAAAAATCGAATACTGTCAACAATGAAGTTTGCCACCTATTTCAGTTCTAAATCCTAGGATTTTGTTTGTGTCCAATATTCCTGTTGCAAAAAAAGTTTTATTTATGGTCAGTTTTACGCAGTCTTACGTTTTCCAACGGAGAAGTGCTCCGTGGATGGGGGTTAAACCAGATCAAGTGTAATTTATACAGGTACAGGTGAGCGAAATTACAAAACGGAGTGACACAACGTGGGCCGCTGATAGTATTCCATGTCCGTCAAACTCAGAAACTCGATCGTTTGTAAAGAAAAGGTTGAGTGGACTCAAGGTCAAAGATGGGAAGACAAGACTCTGAAAGGAAATATTTTGACAATACATGCATTGTTTGGGATACAAAGAGGAAAGAAATGCTCCCGCGAAAGCTCCAGGGTGCAATACGTTAGAGACTTCAAAGTTACCTCAATAGAATGTAAAAACTCCATTCTGGTTCGTTATGCAACCTTAGGTACAAGTTTATCCCGAAACATGGCAAATATATAATTCTTGGGTTTCGAAACTCGCAATATGGGCTCGCAAAAGTGGAGTTCCAATTTCTTGGCGCGCCTTAAAACTTCAAACCAGATGACCCCAGACCTCCCATCAGATAGATAATGCTTTAAGACAACAAGATTAGTCCGTAACGATCCATGCAATGACATCAAAAGCATGAATTAGGCTTATCGTCAAGTTCATTTATTATTGTAAACTACTGTCTACGAATGTCGCTTATACATCTGTATTAGTATTTACATATTTTTCACCAATGAACAGTATGAAAAACGGTTTTTGATATAGTTCAAAGCCTTATTGACTTAATTAATTACTTGAGTATATTATATTAGAGGTAAAACTATTTTTCGACTTCTTATTTCAAATTTGTTCTAGGAAAAATTTCGAAATGAAATAAGATATTTAAAACGCGTATTCTAAAGAATGCATCGTGAACAAAACCTCAAGTGTATTAAACTAGAAAAACATTTTACCTTCTGTTCATCCACGCACTGAGAAATGCGCAAAGTTTAAAATAAACATCTTATGCAATGGCGTGTGAAGGACGAAAGTCTAACTGATTAAACTATTATGCAACTGGAAAAATATCTCACATCATAGATTAAATGTCAGAAGATTTTGAGAGCGTCGGCAATATACTACAGAGCTAACATGCCATCTGACGCACCGCCTTATTTCTATTTTCATTTCGATTTTCGCCGAAGGCTACTCAATAATGGACTTCCCAGCCATGAACGGCTACCTTTAGCTGGTAGAGTTTGTGCTCTGCGAAGATAGAATGCATCTATTAGATCATGAAACATGTCTTCAACGCCCCAGGACATCTTCGCCGATGTGATTGTCCACAGTAAATTCCATTCTTTCTCTGCCACATATTTTGTGTTTATGAGACTCCCATCGTTCGTTTTCATTTCTAATGCGTGTCCATCTAGGACCGCGTCCGATTTGTTCGCCACAACCATGACCGGCAGATTGTGGCCTCGTTCTTGAAAGATTTCTTCTCTTAGTTGCTCTAGCCGTTCAAATGAACGAGGATTGTCCAGCGAGTAAACCAGCAAAATTGCGTCTGCTTTCTGGATGTCCACTCTCCTCATGGCGGGGAAATTCTCCGAGCCGCAAGTGTCAATGATATCTACTTGATAGTTTCTATCGTTATAGAGAATTTGCTTGGAGTAAAACTCCTCAACGGTAGGTTCATACTCGTCGGTGAAAGTCTCACCGAGGAAGGTCTTGATAAGCGACGATTTGCCAGTTCGAGCTTCGCCGAATACAACAACTGTGAACATTTTCAGATACGCTGAGCTTCTCTTCTTTCCCGCCACCTTCTTCTCCTCTTTCACTTGTTTCTTCATAGTTGATTCCAAATGTCTTCGAAGGCAACGAGTTGCTTCTGATACTAGCGGGCAGTTTAACCGTTTATAAAATCGTGACGAGGTATAGAATCCTTACCGCAACTAGATTGATGGAGACTGTAATCGTCTTATAGCGTGCTTTCAGTAACAGGTTCGTGACTCGCAACACGGCGTCGAGAGAAACAAACGCTTTGTCAGTGATAACCCAGTTCTTACTTCACGAGCTTTACACAATGTTTAGTGTTGACGAAGCTGCCGTCGCGTTTTATAAGAAGTGCGACGGAGAATGCACCAGAAATTCATGACATGAAAGATCTGACAGCGCAAGGGGTCTGGCTGTCATCACATTCTAGAATATCAACACATAGATTATTTTACGTATTTGCGTAACAGCGCCCCCTTAAACTTCCTTGGCTCACGCATTGTAGGAGGAAGTGGGAGCGGTAAGCCGGCCGTAAGTGTAGAAGACAATGTTTGGATAACTTTCTATCAGTTTTATTTCACAGCTAGTAGCTTACTCAGGTGAAAACGAAGAAGAAAAAAATAAGAAAAAAATGAAAAAATTGAAATTGACGGGCGCACTATTTTCTTTTGCCCTTTCTCCATTTCTTCCATTCATTGTGCGAAAACACCTACACCAACGTAGTTTTCCTCGACGGAAACAACACAACACGACACAATACAACACAAGACCTCACACAACACAAAACAAAACATAAACTATTCGTGAAGGTTCTATATTTTCCTTTCAATTGAACGCAATGAGCTTGGAGAATAACAAAAAAGTTCCATCTAATGGCAATGATTCGTACCCCTCACACTTTTCAAGCGCAACTTAGTTAACAGTTTTTAATTGTAGACCGAACAACGGAGCAATGTTATTTTTAGCCAGGAGTTAATTACTTTTCGTGAAACTTCCGGTATTTACCGCTGGTTTCAAAATATCCTTTTGAAATTACATGACGAGTCGAAAAATGAAATCGCTTTCAAATGATTGGAATTCTCGTCAGCATTCGTTGCATTTCAGAAATTCTGCATGTAACAAGACTCGAGTGATGTAATAACCGAAAACTGAAATGGGGCATCTCATTCCCTTCTTCAGCAATGGGCTCCTGCTACAGCTGGAACGACAAATGTTTCAAGAGCCCTTTAATTGAAATTATTGAACGGAAAACGAAGGTGGGCGAAATAAAAAAGTTCTCCTTTTATTTCAGACTTGCGAGCAGCCTGTGCGCATCAACTTCCGAAAACACCTGTAGATTCCGAAGTTGGCCCGACTAAATTAATTATAGCCGAACTCAACCGAACCTTCTTCGAGCACTTCCGATTATCGTCGAAGTGTTCCGAAATTTTTTCGACTTCCGAAACATACGATCATCTGGCACAGGCCAAACATTCTTCGGGAAATTCTCTGAAAAACTACAAGTACAAAGTGATCAGGCGAAAATACCTGTAGATTCCATACCCTTAATGGCAGCAAGGTTTGGTCATTTTACTATAATCCAAACCTGAATAGCATACTTGAACTATGTATATACATTGGAGAAATGAAATCGCGCCAGGAGAACGTGATTTTTGGTAATTAATTTATCTATTTTAGTGATTGAGATGCATATCACACGATAAGCGATTTTAATACAGATCTGAGGTTGTGTGGTTAGATCGATATAACATTTCGTGCCATTTCGGAGTCACGTCAAAATAATATTAATCGAAAGCTGTTCCCATCATTTGTGTTAGTGCCAGAAGCCGTAGAAGTTTGTAATGCTTGATTTAAGTTTCAAAACGCAGAGAATCAGCAAAAAAAAAAAAAAAACTTACGGAAGAAGTTTTTAAAAAAAGCTTTTAGTAGCAGCTACATAGGTCCGAGTAACTTGCATGCCTCAGGGTATTTTGTGTTGATCAGACTCGACATCCTGTATGTTTTCTACGTGCCGTAGATATAAAGATAAAATAATGTCAAATAAGGTATGCTTATAACGCCTTAAGATAACGATCTACGTTCGTACGATAAATATAAATGTCGTTTTGGCAGGTATGGTATCTAAACCACTAAACTACGTGCAATTTCGAAATCACATTACACTTGTCTCTTGTGGGTGGGACCAAGCCGCGCTGTTTTTCCCACAACTAACTTCCTAACTGAAACAAGTTAGTGTAGAAGTTGTTGTTGCTGTTATTATAGTGGTTAGTTTTATAAATAAGCTTTTTAGCTCTTAAGGACGTTCGCGCCCATTGCCACTGCGTATCTCTAGTGCGCACGCTATTCATTGGTCACGCGCTTGCCACGTCATTTTCAAGCGCGCGCACGGAGTGGAAAACTCAACAAAATGTAAAGCTGATGACCTTTGCGTTTACTTTGTGTGAGAATATTTTTATTGGATGCTCGGTGACCCCCAATTTTTTTTCGGCAGATCACTTCCTTTTCTGATTCTTTCCATTATACTAAAAAACAAAAAAAATATGTACGTGGGAAGTTTTAATTATTTCTCATATACTATTCAAATATGGTCGAATTGGTACATGGATACAGGCGTGCGTAACCTAGAAGTTGTATTTTTTAAGGCTAATTCTAGCTGATTTAATGACATATGTAACAAAGATCTATCAAATAGGCCTATATATGCTGTGTTAAACACACACAACTTAGATATGATTCTTCAAATTAACTATATGCCGATAGTAATGAATCTGAGCAAAATCGCCTCGAATTACTGGAAATCCTAGAGATGCTATGGTCTGTGATACGCCTTATCTTCAAAACGAGTTCGGTGACCCTCGATTTTTTTTTACGTTTTTAATCTAAACTTATCATTTTCTAGGTGCAGACAAAGTTTTAAAAAAATCTGTGCGTGGGAAGTTTTGGGGCGCGACCGTCCTTAAGCTTTGTTTTCAATGTTGTGTTTTGAAATGGTTTATATTTCCGTTTTGAGTTTGAAACGGAAATCACATACTCCGAAATGAAACCCAAATGCTTTTGTAAACAGTCTGCCCGTGAATATGATTTTTCCTGTGTGAATCTCTACACACGCATAGAAAACGTTTTTGTCTCAACTGACCACGTTTTTGACGTATTCAAAGCTATTTTTAGCTCAGTCTACCGTCGCGCCATTCTATTTCAGTTTTATACGGACTGGAAACCTGTTCAGCAGATGCAGTTTGGTTTTTTTTTATTCACCTGGTAAACTGCGAGGTTGTTTCACTGTGGAACTATATTCTTACCAGCAACTGGGGCTGAATGACTTTGGCAAAATATATTCTTAAACTTTAGTTTTGCGCTTATTCATGATTTGAAGCTCAACTGCATTAGCGCGCTCTATCGCTAATATTGCAAAGAACCTTGACTTTGTTAAAACTGCTGCTCCCTGCAGTGAGCCCCTTCCCATGGCTAACCCATGACTGGGTTGGCTAACAAAGACTGAAGCCTTATCGACAAGATCAAAAGTAGACAATGATGATGGCAACTGCCGGGTTTTACTGCTGTCATCAAACGGGAATTAGAAGACTTAAAAGCCCAACGTGTTGAAGAACTTCTTCACTGTCGATGAAAACTGTCCTGCTTGTTAGATGAAGGGTAAAAGTTATCACTGAAATCCGAGTGCGTGGATTACACATGTACATATGCATACCCCGCGAGACAGATTTAAACTTGTCCTTCTCTTTCTGCTCGAGGAGCGACTAGAGGGAATTCCGTTCCCTCTTGCCTCCCTTCGAGTATTGCATTGGGAAAGACTAGGAAATTTCTCTTTCACAGGGTAGGATATGTATCAATATCGCGCCATCGTGGCATCATCATTGCACCAACTTCGTATGGTTTTGTTTTACAGTTGTTTTTGCTATATGGAGACCGCGATCACGGCTGGAAAACAGACTGAAGCATGTACCATACTGAGAGGCCAAAAAGAAACCATACTCCTAAATGAATTAAAAATGAACTGACGATAAGTGCATGTCGGGTTTCCGATCTTCTCTTCCAACCCCCTGGACAACAAGCACCTTATTTTGCATCTCCCCCTGATGTAGCTAATACATCTGAGCTGAGGTAAATTTTGATTTCCCAGTGACTTGCTAGAACAGGTGGTGGGAAGGGAGAGGGGGGGGTTTGAGATGCAAGATAATCCGATCCGGCTCCTATACTGATACCTAAAATCTGTTCGTCAAGGAGGACTTGGTATATCATAGTTCTGTTTCTGGAAACTAAAATATTAGGGAAATGTCATAATTCAAGTTTGACAAGTTTATGTCTTTTTTGGTATCTGTCTCAATATCTTCTCTTTACCTTGAGGATCAGTTTTGTATGTTTTGGGCTGTTTTGCTGAATATTGAAATGTGGGGAGGCCGTTTCTCCACGAAAGTTCAAACAGAAGAAAAGTTCTTTTTTTCCCTTTGGGGAAAGTACTCGTCAAGCAAAAAAAAAAAAAAAAAAAAGAAAAAAAACTGAAAGACACATATGATTTGGTCCTGAACGCAAGTTCTTCTCTCCAAGGCACGAAGGAAAGCCAGTCTCGGGTACGTCTTAAATAAGGTGTGAAAGGATCTTATAATCTGCTCAAAAGTTGAAAGCTACATTGTAGGCTCTACTACCTTGTCAGAACATTCCACGAAATGCCCCTCCGGGTGGTAAATCATATCGTACACCTTGTGATTGTGAACATATACGGTGATTTAAGAGTCAGGTTTGAAAAACAGCTATGATATCTTTCTTATTTCCTGACGTCTTCCCGCAAATTTGAGATGATCCACATTCTTGCCGTGCTTGGATATGCTTTCAAAGGTCCTTTGAAAACCACTTGATCGGTTTATAGTTTAACTCGCTAACACATAAGAGGCTTTTCAGGCAGATTCCGCATGCAATCTGGTGGTAGGCGAGTCTGTCGACTCGCGATTGCAAAATAAAGCCTTGCTTAATAGTTTAAGATTGTCATAGTTGACGTTGCAGCTGACGTTGTTGCTCAGTTATGGCCGATCTCAGCACTAGATGTTCTCCCGCGGGGGGTACTCCACAGGTATGTGCGGTCCCGGTTATGAATAGTCTCCTTGGCAGCCGTTTTTTGTATGGTTATTGCACTTCAATTTTGAAATGCGTATAATTTTTCTGATTTTCAGGTCATAAACCGGGTAGGGAAAATTGTAGAGTTTGGTCATAAATAGGGTAAGGGTTTTGGCGGACCACCCAATTTTCCTGGGAGAGTGGCCCCCCCGACAGGATTAACGGAACGCAAATAGGGTTGGCAAATGCAATTACGTAAAACTTGACCCTGGGTAATTTTTAGCAACCTTCAGTGGTTCACGTTGATCAAGTTTCAGTTAAACACGAACTTCATCCAATTCGAGCACGGAAAACGTGCTACGTTGACGCACTTTCGAATGGCGGCGCAGCGTGCTGCTTCTGTTAATTAAAGTAGCACGCATTCACGCAAGCACCGGCCAACCTCTGGACACCCGCAAATTATTTTAGACCCTTCTTATCTAGGAGGAATAAATGCTATTTTTTGGAGGAATGGATAGTGCCAATCTCTTTCCTAGGGAAGTAAAAACGCCCTGAAAACTGAATAAGCGAACTGAGCTGAACTGAGCGGTCCGGGGTTTGAATCCAGGCTGGAGTCATTGCCTTGTGTTCTTAGGCAAGACATATCTCCCAACCCGCGTGCATCACTGGCGAACTTATTGCTGAAGGTGGGGGGGGGGGGGGGGGGGGGCAAGTTAACCCTGCAATGGACTAGCATCCCATTCAGTGGGAACCGTAATCGTGATAAGCTCCGGCGATGCAGACTTTACCTTGTCTCAAACGCTTTTGTTTTTATTATCCTGTGCTCAGTTCCCTGTTATTTGTTGGCTAGGTTTTCTTTAGACTACGAGTAGTCGGTTCTTGTTCCTGAAATCCTGCACTATTATCTCAAACCTCTGGTCCACAAAACAGCATCTTTCATCAGAGACACTACACATTTCCTCAACAAGCTTGACCAACTTGGACACTTACCTAGTAACGCTATCCTTGTCACGCTAGACGTTTCATCACTTTATACCAACATTCCACACAACGAGGGCATTAATGCTTGTCGACATTATCTCAACACCCGTGACCAGTCTACCTCCACCGTACGCACTGAGACTCTCTGCGACCTCATCAGGATGATCCTTACCATGAACAGTTTTGAATTCAACAACACCTCCTACATTCAAACACACGGCACAGCCATGGGAACACGCATGGCTCCATCATACGCTAACCTATTCCTCGCTAAATTCGAGACAGACGCACTCACACATGCGCCGTACCAGCCACACACCTGGTGGCGCTTCATAGACGACATTTTCATGATCTGGACTCACACAGAAGACGAACTACGCACTTTTATAACTTATCTCAATAACATTCATCCCACTATCAAATTCACTTCATCCCATTCAGCAACATCTACTTCTTTTCTCGACGTCAAGATCTCACTTAGCCAGGTTGGTGAAGTTGAGACCGATCTCTATACTAAACCTACAGACAAACACCAATACCTTCTACAATCATCGTGTCACCCTCTACATACGAAACGAGCCATTCCATTCAGCCTCGCTCTCCGATTACGACGCATATGCTCTTCAGACGAAAGCTTCACCCAATGAGCTCATCCAATACCTTAACGATCGTGGATACAACCTCTCTTTTCTCAAAAGAGAAATCCAACGAGTTCACGCAATCACACGCAATGAAACACTCAAACCCAGTCAGACTACCACAAACCAACCCAGACGCGTTCCGCTTGTTATCACATACAATCCTGCCCTTCGTTCCATATCTAATATCATACAAAGACACTTTAAAATCCTTTCGTCCTCCCCACGATGCAGCAACGTCTTTCAAACCACACCTCTTGTTGCTTTCCGACGAACCGACAACCTTAGTGACATTGTAGTTAGATCCAAATTACGTACTGATAAACAAACTAACGTCACCAAGGGATCCTTTCGATGCGGCAAAAATTGCATTACCTGCCGCTATATCACCGACGGCCGCACAAATTATACCTTTTCTGCCACTGGGGAAATGAGAACCATTCATGATCATATTGACTGCAACTCTAAAAATCTCATTTACATGATACATTGTCTACGTTGCCACAAACAGTACATAGGTGAAACGAAAAGACGACTTAAAGACCGCTTTAATGAACACCGACGACCAGTAGACAGACCCACCCCTTCCTCCAGACCCACTGCAGTTTCAGACCATTTTCTTTCCGACAATCATTCACCTAACGACATAGAACTGATACCACTAGAACTTATACATTCATGTCGTGACGCGTTACGCAAAGCCAGGGAAGCGTACCTTATCGAAAGGGGTCAAACTCTTGAATCCAAAGGTATAAACAAACGAGAAGAAATTTAATCTTATGTTTAACCCACTTGTACCTTATGTAATATATTCCATTTTGTTATCTTGTCATTCATTAGTTTGTTCAACGGTTTTATTTCTATTTTTGTTATCTTGTCATTTGTTAGTCACTTTAATGGTCAGCTTTTTACTGTAATACTATATAGGCTTTTACCGTTGTTGTTTAAATTGTAACGTCTTTTCTAAGTTGTAAACAGTCCCTGAAGAAGTCAGGCCGTGCCTGACGAAATATTGGAAATTACAAAACAGTTAACCCCAACCGTACGCTCAGCCTTTCTGTGTTCAGTTTCGTCAAGTCTTTAAATTTGCTGATCAGAACCTACCAGGTTCCGGTACTTTTGATTTGTCCGTTGGCCCTTTCTAGAGTTTAAAGTTCTTTGTTCACTCGCAGAACTCATTGAAAATTATGCAAATTAGGGAAAGAAACGCCGCTCGCTACTTGATAGCTCAACGCTAGCTCTTAGAAACGCAAGGAAAACAAGGAGACTGCTCCCAGTCTAGGTGTTCTTGTTCTCAAGACTGCATTTGGTCTAACCAGGTTCTTGTTTAATCCCGTCTGAGTGAAAAGTCGAGCCAGGACTTCTCGGCAGGACTATCCTTTAAGGCGGGGGTACACCTGAATAAAAGCGAAATTTTGGTAAGTTTAAAGAGAGGTTGAAAGGGAAAAAATTGGTTATGGAACACCACCAGACAGTTGCCCGACCGCACAATGGCATCCCAGGTTGCTGGGCAACTGTTTGGAGTGTATCTACCAATTTTTAACTTCAAACTCTAATTTTAAAACATCACCAAATCTTCAAAATTTCCTATTTCCATAAATTTTACTAATCCTTTGAGAAAAACTATTTATCTCCAAATATACCTAAAAATCCCCCAAAAATTTACAAAACGACCCAAAACATAGATATGTGAAATGAGCACAATCTTGTGTGAGAACCTTAAAATGTTCAGTCTTTTTATCATGTAATCGTCGTTTAGAATGGTTACCCGAGAGGCGTGCTTTGTTATAACATTAATCGTGTTTTTAACAGACAAAAGAACAGGCCTGCTGAACCTATCACCACTGTTCCAAAGAAAGATATATTCCTGGTCTTGCCGGCTAAGTCTTTCTTTACATACAAAGACCGTTTTAGCCGCTCTCAAATATCGAAAGTAGTGTACAAGGCTGGTTGCTGGGACTGCGATTCTTTCTATGTCGGAAAAACTAAACGACGATTACATGATAGGAAGACTGAACAAGATTGTCACGCTTCCGCTTTGGCTGACCATGTAATCTCTACCGGTCACAACATCAAATGGAAACTCTTTTGATCAGTGAGTTAAAACTATTTCTAAAGCTATTTCTTTATTAATTTCTACCGCTAGTATCAACTTCTTTCAGTAGTATCAATTTTGTCGTTGTTTTTTATTTCGTCTCCAGTTCCCCTCTTTATTTTTTGTATTTTAAATGTTTGTAACAGTTATAACCGTTCACTTCACAGGCGTCCCAAACTCACGATTCGAGGAATCGATCAAATATTAATGATTTATGTACGCGTATCGAGTGAGACGTGACTGACTTACGTGCGCGGTGTTGTGTTACACATTGGGCCGTTGAGAATTTGAGCGCTCTACAAGGCATTGTATGGAATTTAAAATAACGAAGGATAAAATCGCACAATGAAATAAAATGTTACTTTTTTGGAATAAAACTAAGTAAATGAACTCACCTTACCTTATTTCTGTCGTCCATTTGGCCTATTTCGTCGGTTTTTGGGGGGTTTTCAGGTGTTTGTCTTAGCTTTCTATAGACGAAGTCAAGGCTGGACACTGCTGTCTCGAAAGACCTGATCCGAGAGGCCGTTTTCTCGCCGAAATTCGAATCCGCTCTTCGATTTTTCCCTCCAACGCAAAGAAGGATAGTCCATTGGTCCTCTTATCCGGTCGGCTTGGAAAAATCTTCAAACTTTCCCCTCCAATTCGAACAATTTCTGCTTCACTGCTGAAGGTTTCAACTGTTCAACGCACCGTGTGACCATCCAACATACTACGCCACAGTTTGAAATCAACATTAGCGACCGCTCCTTCGTGACAAATGTGACTTACCAGACGGGTGCACAGTCTGAGGAGAGAATTGTATTTTAAGGGAAAGTTTTGACTGTGCACCCGTCTGGTAAGTCACACACATTTTTCTGATGTAGAGCGGTCAAATTCTCAACGGCCCAATGTGTAACACAACACCGCGCACGTAAGTCAGTCACGTCTCACTCGATACGCTTACCTAAATCATTAATATTTGATCGATTCCTCGAATCGTGAGTTTGGGACGCCTGTGTTCACTTCTGAAGATGTATGTTGTAGCATTCGAAACGTCAAGTAAACCAGAAAATTTTTATTAGACTATGCGTTGTCTATGGATAATGTTTGTAACCGCCGTTTGTTTTTTCCTTTTAAAGTTGAAATGGCCGAAGAACAAGAATATTTATGATAGTGGAAGCACTTGCTCGATTTTTTCCCCATGGCTCCCCTTAGACAAGGTTTTTTCAGCCGTTTTTGCGGAGCAGGATTTTTTACGGGGGAAATCTAGCGGTCGATTCATCCTCGTTCCCGGGCTCTCTCATCTTCCTTTGCTTCCCGACCAGCAGCATTCTTTGAAACCAACAACAACGCACGAGAACGGAGCCGGCCGGGGGTGTCTTTGCGCGTTGCGTGGACACGTGATACTTGCACCACGCGAGGTTCGAGGACTTCACGAGCTCCCAGCATGCATTTGGACATAGTTGTGATGATGGCGGAAAATATCATCGGTATTCAAAGGTATTTGTTCAGACAGCAATGATGGACTAATTCATCCTGTTCCACATAGATTCAACATGTCAGCTAACGAAGGAATAACCCACGCTTCGGTTCGGGAATTTTTAGTCAAGCATAATGGCAAGGTGAAAAATATAGACCTTGTGCATCACTTTCGTCAACAGCTGAATGACCCAGTCAACAAAAGTGAGTGTTGTGTTTTATTTGTTGACGAGTTCCTTTTCGCGAAACCGAAATGTTATTAAGCTTAAATGCATCTTATCAAGACGAGATGTTGCTTTCTTTTAGGCAAAGTACGAGGTGACTTTAAAGAAATTGTGCACACTATTGCTACCGTTCAAACTATCGATGTAAGTATCATGTAAACATAATTTCAATCAGAGTTTCTGTTCAGATCGATACGTTGGTGGAATTTCCATAACAAATCACGGTCAAACTCATAAATTTATTCACTATTCATATAGCTAGGAATTGGCGTTTTGGAATGTCTTTGTACATCATTAACAGATAACTTTTGGGTTCTTTATAAAGCTTTTAGATTGCACACCTTTGTAACATTATTAGAATATTGCTACCGACTTAAATTTCGACAGAAATTCGAAGTTGCCCCTCTCGTCTAAGGGATCTCAGAATATCAGCACATAGAAAAATTTACCTCAAAATGGGGAAAAGACGAAATTTAATTAGTTGCATACCGTGTGCATGAAAATTAAGGGTTCCCCTTGGTGTAAAAACCTGTGAATCGAAGTTTTTCTTTGTTTTGTATAATTATGTAGCTATTGTTAAGGGTTAGAGTCTATTATGTTGACTTGTTTGTTTTGTTCATTTTACGTCACTGGTGAGTGTTAAAGGTTTTTACACCAAGTATGAGCCAAAATTAATGTATGCTGTAATGTAAATTACAATTATAAACTATATAAATACAGTTTGTTGAGTATGGCAGAACTCAACAAGATCTCATTTGCGAAAGTATTTTTGCAGGCCTGCTCTAACTGCTGCCATGCAAATGCTTGTAGAGCTGTCCTCAGGAAGTTGTATTATGTTCTCTACTGTTGTGAAAGAGCATTTATTCCAGGCTTATTTGGCATTTGTTTATTTGTCATCCATGTGTAGGGAGAAAAATATTTTGTCCTCAAGAAAGCTAAAGAAGCCCCGGCAGTGCTTCGTAAACCTCCCAGGCCAAACACACGGAAAGACCGGCCAGTATCTCTCCCCCCTGTGTTTCGAGGAGCGAAATTGGAAGAAATGCCATCAAGGGAGGTACCGCTGACGGCGCCAGTCAGGAGCCATTCAACAGATGAATCTCCTGACCTTAGTCACCCAAATAAGGAAAACAAACCTTTTGATCGAAGTGACGGAAGAGAGGGGAAACCTTTGACTAGCACTTGTTCTTTGGACAGTGGCCTTGATAGTGATGTGAGTCACTTGTTCATTCAGTAACCTTTCTTCTTGACGATTAAATTTGTTTCAAATTAGGGCAGCTTGATGGCTCATGAGTTTCTATTACCACAACAAGTATTGTATTGGTTATCTTCCCCAGTATGAGTTGCTACAGTACTCCATCTTTCACAGTTTTCTTTAGTTGATTTTATAATTTGTTAGTAATTTTACTTTTACATTTAAGTGCATTGTTACAAATTAAAATGCCTTACAGTGTAAAATTTAAAGTCATATAACATACATTTCATACAACATTTCACAGAAAAACCTGGATCACATACTGAGCAACCCTCATGGCAAATTTACACAAATGTTAACACTGCCTTTAATCAAGGTTAACTCTGACTGGTGGTATTTCTCATCGACAGAACTTACTGTAACATTTTACATAGTATTACATTGTGTAACAGCATTGCTCATCATACATGTAGCATTGAGGCATTTGTGAACCAGGCTTATCTTTAAGAACACTATTTGTATTAAAAGTAGAAGCTACACTGTATTACTGGGTTGCAGTACTGTTAATAGTGGTGTAACTTCACCATACATGTATACATGAACATGAACCATAACAATATGACTGCTTGTTGTCTCAGTCTGTCATTATTATATGTAACTATTTCTCAAACAAGAGATCTTTTTTTACAAGAGATTTTTTTTTCATCCTTTTAGGAGTATATGTAGTCATTAAAACGATTATTTTGCTTTTTGTAGGGTTCTGGAAGTTCAGTTGGAGGCATTTCCAAGTCTACTTTTAAAATGCTACAAAGCCAGTTTTTAAATTCCAGTCAAGTACCGTCCAGTACTCAGCCTGACAGAATTTCACGAAACAGTGATGAAATGGTCAGTAGTCAAAATACCTTGGAGTTATGATCTCAACAGGCTAATTTGCCAGGTGGTCTTTAAGTTTGATTCACTTGTAGCCGTGATCTTCACCCTTGCAGCAAATGTTTTTAGTGAATTACAGTGGAACCTTGATTTAACAAAGTCGCTGGGGACCGGCCAAATTTGTTCATTAAATGGAGGGTTCGTTATGTCAAAAACCTCGATATAACGAATTTGAGGGGAAATGACCAAAATGTTTGTTATATTGAGGTCATCATTAATGATTGATCTGTAACACAGGTGACTTCTTTGGAAATACTATAATGCCAATGTCGATGACAAATACAGGTGTAATAAGCACTTATGACTGAAAGGTTGTTGTCTCTTTACCATATGGATTAAAGGATTTGTTGACTGTTGATCTATTCAGCGTTTATCTTCTGTCGCGTGTTGACATTGTAATTCTTTATATCGAGGTATATTTTACCTTTGGGCTTCCGGATTATGTTCGTTATATCAAGGAATTTGTTGTATAGAGGTTTGTTATATCGAGGTTCTATTCCATACATTTTACTGTAACTTTGGCCGGGACTTAGAGTATCGTTCCTTATATCGAGGACTTTGTTAAATCGAGGTTCCACTGTATATCAATCGCAGGCAAATTCACATACATCATCAAAGGTACAGAAAACTTACTCAGCTAAGCCAGGTGTTATGGGTTACAGGCCCCCTTATTGACAGCCCTGATTTGGATATACCTGTATTTGAATTTTCACTTGGCTCTGAGACTTGCATTTGTACATTAGGGAAGTAAAACAAAAGATTATCACAATTGTATTGAGGGGCATATATACATGTAATTAAACTATTTTTGTTTTACCTGACTAAATCTCTGAGCTGACTGAAAGTGGCGTATTGTTGAGGTTTTTGAATTAATGAAAGGCTTTTTTTTGAGGGCACTAAATTTACTCTGTTCCAACTAGTTACATGTGTGTAAATGACATGTACGTGTCATGTGCATGTGGCAAATTTCGCTTGGGATACGTTTTTAATTAGTACGAACCAAGAAGATGATAACTAATGACCAGAATTATTATATGGCTTTGTCTCACAACGACTGGGAACTACCAAATTCATGAATTTTATTGGCTGAAATTGATATTGAAAGTGCTCTAGATTTACCTACATATCTAGTCCAGCATCTAGACTGGTAATGTTTTGCACTGAAAAAGTTGCAAAGTTAACTAAAATGCAAAATCATTGATTTTTTTCATCTAACAATATTTAGTTACCGGTATGCCTGTAAATGCCAAAGAGCCTGATGATAGAAAAGTAAAGGGGACAAGTAAATGTTGGCAGAATTAAATTCATCCCATTGCCGTTCGCAAGCGAAATGTCAGTTAGTACAAACCAGTTACATGAAATGAATTAAATTGTTCCTGTTTGGGCCATGTAATAAACATCTTATTAACTGCACTTAGTTGAGAGAATCTTGACCTTGGTGATGCTTTTTGTCTGTTAACTCACAAAACTGGGTCAAGATCATTCTCCCTTACAGACCTAAGAACTAAATAATAACCAAGAAGATGAAATTTCAAAATTCTTGAAACATAAAGACTGTGTTTGATTATACTACACAATAAATTATTGTTACATCACTGCATTGGAACATTGTATAAAGTACTGTACGTCTCAAGTCTTACATATTTTACTGATTCAATCCTTTTTCTCACAGGATCGAATGGATGATGATGTAGAAGGTTAGTATCTTCTGCTGCTTTATGATTGATCTACATGTATTATATACAGAGTCATCTGACAGGATGCGGTGGTGCGGATCCGCATAATTCACCTACTTCCGCATCCGCATCCTTGGGCATTTTTCTGCATAAAAGTAGAAAACTGCCACATACAAGTGGGAAAGCAACTGCTTACCATCCTCAGAAGCAAAAATAGTGAAGAGATTGATCATTTTAAAGAAGTTTTTCACCCAAAACAGCCACGAAAAAAACGCCTTTTCTTTCGTAAACAATTTTAAACCTCAGCATTCATGCATCTTGATGGGCCTGGATTTTATTTTGGGACTTCCGTTGTCCAGTTTCCTCGTCCAATTTAATGCCTGGTTACTAAGCTTTGAACAAACTTAACCACAAAAGCTATGGAAAAACTGCGTTGAACGAAGAAAGTTCAAACATGTCATAAAGGACTAAAATTATTCTTGGTAGGACGTTTAAGTGTATTATATTGGAAAAAGCCAAGGGAATAGTTTTTATTTATTTTAGAAATTTCTGCATAATCTGGCGTCTTTTCCGCATAATCGTCACTATCTTCCGCATAATATTGCCGTAAATTTCCGCATAATTTTCCATTTTTTTTCTCGCACCCGCCCTCATGCCTTAAATGTATTACAAGTCCAACTAACTAAATAATGAGGATATGAAGCTACTTATATATAATTAATTTGGAACATTGAATATATGGAGAATATTACATGGTGACGAGAAGATATGAATTTTATGTTTGAGTGGCGAGAACAATATCTCAGGAGTGAGCGCAGCGAACGAGTGAGATATTGCTCTTGCCACGAGAACATAAAATTCATATCTTTGAGCTAACGTGTAATATTCTGTTTATTATATAAACATACTGATAAGGGCGTTTTTGATGATTTTCCGAGATTTCTGACCACTTTCCTAAGATTTCCGAAAATTTTCCCAAATTGTCACGAAGACCAGATGAACGTTCCCAAACATTTTCCGAGAATTTCCGAAAATTTCAGAAGATAACCGAAGATTTCCGAAAAATTGCCGAAGACTTTCGAGGAAGACCTGAAGATGTTTCGATGATGCAGCAATGAATTTGAGTACAATTTAAGAGACAAACCTGATGTCAGTGAAATCATCGATATCTTCACATGTGAGGATATCGTATCGTTTTTATCAATTTGTTACCACTCTGTATACCACTGACTTTTATATAATAAAAGTTTATAGTATTTTGATAAAGATGCATGCTTGTTACATGTATTTCTTAATTTTCAACATGTGTGACCCGATTTGCGAAAAGGGGGCTTAAGGTGACTCATGAAAACGGCGTTTTAACGCGTTTAAACGAGAGCGTTTAAATGCGTGGAAACGTTTTGCTATGGCGTTTAAACCATGTTTAAACGCCATAAAACACCCAGTTTAAAACATGCTGCGTTTAATTCGGAGTTTATTATCAATGGTATTGATTGCAAATTCATAGTTATGCAAAATAAATTAATTGCGGCCGTGCTGATCATCCGTTCGAGAAAATTCATCAGCCGTTCGAACGGCTCGAGCTTTCCGTTCGAGAAATTCATCAGCCGCTCGAACGGCTCAAGCTATCCATTCGAGAAAGTAATTCATCGGCCGTTCGAATAGCTCGAACGAAAAAAAAAACAATTTGACTTTTTTTTGGAAGCTGTTACATTTCACAAACAGTCGTCATGTTTCTGTTCTTTGTTTACCTTGGCTTAATAAATCTCATTCCTGTCACAAGTTTTCTCGCGAAAAAAAAATTAAAAAACACCGCTCGTCACAAATCATGTTTTCTCACTAAAAATTAATTGCGGGGCATATAATATAAATTTATATTCGTTTGAAAGGTCAAGAATATGACTTTTCCCGGCTATTGTTTTTCTTCGAGGTGAACATAAAGCTCAGATTACGAAGTCACACCGAACTCACGCGTTACACAAACTATCTTCAAAACTCTGCCTTCGAAGCAAAATATCACTCTCGCGTTTACAAACCGCAAATTGGCATCCTTATCAATCCAGCTTCATCATGTTAACATTTCAGCAAAATCGAACAAAACCAGAAGAAATATTAATTGATCTTTCGTATCTCATTCCGATAGCCGAGTTGACTTAGGAAGAGCGGTCGCCCACATAGCAACCGAAACCACACAATGCGCGTTTTGGTTCAAAAAATTCAGGATTATTGCTTGGGAGCCGAAACTTTGAATGGGAACATCTTTTTAGAACTTTTCGGAGGCGATTTATGGCGAAAAAATGACCTCTGACAGCTACAAAAGAGAACGAAACAAAAACAAGAGCAGACAGCATAACGAGTCAATAATTTATTCACGTCTCAAAATAACTTTACAGATTGAGACAGAGATAAAGGCCTTAAACAACAACAGTTTAGCAACAGCACATTTTTGTCGCTTGTTTCTGAATTAGAAACTGGGTTTGCTTTATTTTCTTTTTCGGTGACATGGAGGAAATTTATGAGGTGCCATTACCGCCAAATTCAGCCCTCCCAATTTTTGTAAATGGTGCCTTTATTTTTGTAAATGGTGCCTTTATTTTTGTAAATGGTGCCTTTATTTTTGTAAATGGTGCCTTTCGTTTTTGTAAATGGTGCCTTTCGTTTTTGTAAATGGTGCCTTTCGTTTTTGTAAATGGTGCCTTTATTTTTGTAAATGGTGCCTTTATTTTTGTAAATGGTGCCTTTCGTTTTTGTAAATGGTGCCTTTCGTTTTTGTAAATGGTGCCTTTCGTTTTTGTAAATGGTGCCTTTATTTTTGTAAATGGTGCCTCGCATTTTTAAAATGGTGCCCTTTTTATTCAGAAGTCTGGTGACAACATCAGATGACCTGACCGAGAAAGACTGGTCAAAGAGCACATTGCAAAATGGCCGACCCCGACTGTGTGGAAGGTCTTCGTAACCTTGTGTTGGGGGAAATTGAGAGTATTTCCCGTATCTTGGTAGGCCCTTCGCAAATGTTCGATGTTCAAGAAGCCCTAGAGAAGATTGACCAAATTGTTGAAGCTATTAATTGTTTAGATTCTGTCACTAGACTTCCGGAGGATGTTTATCGGGACCTTTCCATAGCGAGAGGAATCATCGAAAGGTCGAGCGCAACCTCGGCGAGAACTCCTCGAGTCAATACTGGCATTCCCGGACTATTAGTGATTCCACCCTGACAGTGCTTGGATTTTGTCCCAGTAGAAACAAAGTTAATAGAGAGAAACATCCAATGATCAATGCGAGCTTTATTAACTTTGAGTATACATGTGTTTCATGTGTATTTTTTTATCATCTTTTGAAGAGATTGCATTCGGTGAATCACAAAACACAGCCTATAAAATAATTAATATATAATATAAATAATATATGTGGATCATTTTGTTACAGTTTGAGATTGCTCTTTGCAAATGCAACATTTATAAAATAACATGTATCTTGAATCATGAATCTTCAAATCTTATTATAATTCATCAGACTATCGCCCATGTGCTATCTGTAACGAGATGATGGTTAACTAACCAGATTCTTTGGTCGGCTTTAAATTTGGGATGACAGCTTTGTATTTGAATAGATTTTCTTTTGTCAATAAACCTTAATTCTGTTCTGCTATTTTGTGGTTATGGATTTCTTGAAGAAGGGATTTCAGGGAAACTGTGACAGAATCATACCATATATGGGTAAAACTGTAAACACTAATTCCCCGGCTGATTACGTCTACGAATTTTGCAATGGCTTCTTGATAACACTATCATATGTTCGACTTACTTACGTTCAGAGCCATTCATGCATTAATATGGAAAGGTCCCGGTAAACATCCTCCGGAAGTCTAATCACAGAATGTAAAGCGCTTCTTGAACATTGAACATTTACGAAGGGCCTACCAAGATACGGGAAATACTCTCAATTTCCCCCAACACAAGGTTACGAAGACCTTCCACACAGTCGGGGTCGGCCATTTTGCAATGTGCTCTTTGACCAGTCTTTCTCGGTCAGGTCATCTGATGTTGTCACCAGACTTCTGAATAAAAAGGGCACCATTTTAAAAATGCGAGGCACCATTTACAAAAATAAAGGCACCATTTACAAAAACGAAAGGCACCATTTACAAAAACGAAAGGCACCATTTACAAAAACGAAAGGCACCATTTACAAAAATAAAGGCACCATTTACAAAAATAAAGGCACCATTTACAAAAATAAAGGCACCATTTACAAAAACGAAAGGCACCATTTACAAAAACGAAAGGCACCATTTACAAAAATAAAGGCACCATTTACAAAAATTGGGAGGGCTGAATTTTGGCGGTAATGGCACCTCATAGAAATTTCACTGTTTACAAACTATTATTACCATGTGTCCCGGAGTTTCAGACCCGCGGTGTGGTAGCGGCGTGAAATGAGAAATGGCTTTTCTGTCTGGAATGTCCCTTGAGGTTAAAAAAACAACAACAACATCCGCACTGTACACAGGATAGAATTTAAGAAGTTCGCTTCTGTAGGCGACTTTCAAGCTTCCTTGATTATCGTATGTTTAGCTCAGCTAGCAGAGGGCTTTTTTTTTTCTTTCAAACGGTTTTCAAACAGCTTCTAAACACGGAATTCCGTTCGAAAATGGAAAGCCAATAAAGCGTGTTTTTGCGTGAAAGGTCATTGGCCGTTCATCCCTTCGACCTTATCCGTTCGAAAAAATTTGTTTGCTGTTCATCCGTTCGAAAATTTCAATAAGCCGTTCATCCGTTCGATCTCTGCATCCGTTCGAAAATTTTTGTTAGCCGTTCATCTGAATTGACCTCATCCGTTCGAAAACTTTAAATGGCCGTTCATCCGTTCACCTTACCCATTTCGAATGGCTTGCCTAGCCGTTCGTCACCCGTGCGCTTGCCGTTCCGTTCAGCGTTCGAACGGCTACCGTTCGGAACGTATGCGCGTGAGAGGTCACCTCCAAACCATAAATGAGTCATGTTGTGAAAGTGCCTGCAAGCGGCCGGCAATGTACAAAGTTCTTCTCTCCTTGGACCTGTTTTCTTTTTCATCGAATTTCATATTACATCTCGCAGTGCGACGAAATAGAGTTATGTGTTTAACTGACTTCGTACACAGTGTAGGTACGATTACTATTCAAGTAGTGGCAACAGTATCAAAGTGAAATAATTATAGCGATTGACGTTAGGCTTACATAATTTATACGTAGATGCCGTAAACATTGTGTTGCACACTTTGAGATAGCCGTGTTTAATTTGAACACGCCATTGCATAAAGGCTGCATTAAACGCGTTTTCTTCATGTTTGAATTTTTTTAAAACAGCGTTTAAACGTCATTCAAACGGTGTTTGAACGTTATTTAAAAGCGTTTAAACGGTGTTTAAACTCGTTTTCGTTGAAAACACTAAAAGACGCGTTTTCGTTTTTTTCACCTTAAGCCCCCTTTTCGCAAATCGGGTCACATGTTGTTTTACCCTGGTCACCCAGAGATTTCTTTTTCATTTTATAACAACTACAACAACAACAGCAATCTTTATTCGTACTCACATCATATATTACTTTAACCAAAAAGTTACAAAATTGAATGAAATTATTACTAGTAAAATTGGAGTACTAGCTGCCTGGAATAACCATAAGGGCTAGCAGACCCAGGCAGCCAGTTTACATCAGCATTTAATAGAAATAGAATACAGGACAGCAAGAAGATTGAAGCACAAATGCACACACAAGAACAAAGTGTTGAAATTTAATATTTCAAGGGTAAATTCAGTGAAGTAGTAATCAAAAGACATGTATCTTTTCAAAGTGAGGAATTTTTGTGATTGTGCTATTATTAATAATTAATAATAGCACAATTATTATATAATAGTCAACTATTTAGTTGTTTTTTTTTAAAGGGATCTAGTAACTTACAGTACTTTTCATTTTATCTTGTCTTGCTTACATGCAAGTCAGGACAAATTGTTTTACTTGTCAGCTGAAATTCTTTAAGTTGTTGTTGTGTACAGAGCTACAGTATGGTGTACCACAGTATTTACTACAGTCGGTATTAAAATTTTATATTTTTTTATGTAAATCAAACTTTAGTGCTGCTGTTGTGCATAATATCATTTATTATACAGACAGCAGTGTTTTACTGGAAAATACATCACCTGTAAAATTTGTACAAGTTACATCTGGTTCTATGGTCACTGTGGCCTATTTTCCATATTCCTCACTAGTGAGGATTGTGAGACATCATTTCGTGCCAGTGCGTTGCACGGCAGCCAAACTTTGTCAAACCTTAGTTGAAGGTGGCAAGCAATAGGAAGTGAAATCCACTGAAAAATTGTTCCAGTTCACTTGTGGTTGTAGTACTGTACTGTAAATTTCATATCTTCTTACCACTGAGTAACCTGTAATATCCTCTATGTCTACATGTATACATGTTGTAGATTAAAATCAGGCATCTCATTTGGGTGTAAGCCATTTTGTGGTGATCATTGTGCACTAAATATTTAATTCAAGTTAGAAATGTCTGGAGTTTACTCATGAATCTAACAGAATCTTCAGGTCTGATCACACTACATGTACAGTACACTTTGTTCAAACTTTAAATACATGTACTTGGTATTTTTGAAATGTTTGGAATCACTCATACAAGATTTCACAAAGATTTCACGAGATTCAAGATTTCATTTCACGAGTGCTGATCAATTTATTTTTATCACAAAATTATGCAAACAGAGAAACTTTATTACTGGCAAGCATGTTCTTTCCTGTGTCAATAATTGATCATATTTCTGCTGCCACCTGCTAACAGGGCTGCTATAAATGGATTGAAGCTCACAACAAGGCTGTAGAGGTTTTTATAAAAAGGATTTTCAATGCATTCAGAAACAATAAATCACAATAGCAATTCAATGTTTATTTTGAGATGAGCTTAAAGTAAGTGAGCAGAGATTTTTACAGAATCTATTGTCTTGTATGAGCTGAGTGGCCTTTGATAATTTTATGAGTTATGGTGGTAAAATATACATGGCCAGACGTTTTGAGGAGAAAGAAAAAGTGAGGTCTTCACTGGTAGATATCAGATTTTATTTCACCCCTGATTTCCAAAGGTGAAATAATTTACAGTTTATTAACCACTGTCCTAGGTACAAAAACTACAGAACATAACATAAATATTGATTTTCTTTATTTAAATTTAGGGTATAATTTCTTCTTGAATTTTTCCTTCTAAATGTTTGCATGTAAATGAAATGTAGGGCTTTGAACTTCCACTTGATCAGCTGATAGTGAAAAAAGTTGCCCATTTCTGGTATTAATTTATAACTCAAGAAGTATCTCTCTTTGTGACCCAAGTTTCATTTTGTTTAATATCTTTCTCAGCCGTGAAGTATGAATGTAAAAGCAGTTGTGAGTTGTTGATTTGCATTTTAAAATTTATGACCTTGTAGCTATAGAATTCTCTTTAAGTCAGTTGATGCAATAGAAAAAATAATCTCTATGCAAAGGACAAAATATCTAATTTTTCACTGACAAGTGCTTTCTTTTGAAGTTAGTTTTAACAACACATATTTACAAATTCAAAATATTCTGTGGTACACTCTGAAAAAAGTGAAAATGTAAGTTTTCTGATACAAGGACAGCTGGCTCCTATAGTCTGTCAGCTTAACTGCATAATTATAATGATATTATAATAATACTATACATGCCCTTGTAAACATGTTTCATTGTAATCTTAAAGTGTTATGTTTTTGTTGTCAAATTTAGTTTTTAAATAGTAGCTTGTTTACAATACATGTATGCCAAATATGGTATGTAATGAAATACCCTTGTACATATAAATAAAGCTTATAGACATAAATTTAGACTTAACTGTGATAAACTTTAGACAAGAGTCTTGAATGTGGGATGGCCCTATGGTAGGACACCTTATAAATTGATATTTTTTTTTTGTTTTTATGTAAATGGTTACCAAAATCGCTGTCATTGATACTTTAACTTACTGTTAGTATTAGGTGCACCCTTGTTATAGTGAAGACCCCGTTATAACGAAACTATCTGGTTAACAACAAAAAAAATAATTCGTTTTTTTAGCAGGGGTAACAACCAAGCTGAACCAAGCCTCAACCAATGGGGATATACACCACGGCCCAAAACAGTCTACAGACTTGCACGTGAAAACAGCTTACATTTAAATAAAGCAAAATTTAAAGATTTCGAAGTCAAAGTTTTTCCCTATGTTGACCAATATTTGAGTCGTGTTTGGCTTATCAAAACCATTTTGGTATCATCATGTTCGTTTTTTACTGACTCAAGCGACAGGACAAAAATATTTCGTTATAGCGGGGTAAATTGTGGTGGTTGGGATCGTCAAAATCAATTCATTTATACCGGGGATTTCGTTATAGGCGAGGTTTGTTATAGCGGGGCTTGTCCACATA
>JAHPZR010045894.1:0-13943 GCA_019787425.1 Platygyra sinensis
AACATGTGAAACAAACTAACAGATGACCTGAGGTCATTAACGTCCTTGAATGAGTTCAGAACTAAAATATGTTAAATTTCTTTCGAACATCAATGCAATTGTTTCTTACGTAAATAGTAGTTTAATGTACTGTATTTAATGACTGGCACCAGGAGAAACAGAGAGTTTTTTTCCCTCGACCGTTACCACCGTTTTCGTTGATACGCGACTTTGGAAAACAAAACACCCGCGGAAATGTTTTCAAACTTTCTGTCAGTCTTGCGTGTTATCGACAGATCGGATTGAAATCCATCAATTACAGCCCGCTAGCATGACGTAAAGAAGGTGTGAAGGTCACACTAGTGGCTGTGATTGGTGAATTTCGATCCGATCTGTCGATAACACGCAAGGCTGACGGAAATTTTGGAAACGTTTCCGCGGGTGTTTTGTTTTCCCAAGTTGCGTATCAACGAAAACGGTGGTAATCGTTCATTGAATGAAGGTCGCGGAGAAACAAAACTCAGTGTCCTTTGGGGCAGTCATTAAGTGATTATTTTTTCAGGCAGTTTTCAGGCCTGTTCTAGATTCTCTTTGTACAAGTTACTGTTACACCCCCGGTAGATTTCTAGGATATACTTAGTCTACTTACTTCTTTTCAACACTATTTTGCCATCTTTTGTTCTTCTGCAGTACTAATATCGTCAGTGGAAGTCCAAGATGTCAAAACTTCTGGCCTTGTGACAAGTGAAGGTGGGTCAGTGAGTGTAAATGGTGTTCAACTGACATGCCCTGCTGGAGCTGTGGATGATCCCGTGAACATCAAACTTAATTACAAGAGCCTCAAAACTACTATGGTCTGATACTTAACCATGGACTTGAAAATGATTTGATATTTGTTGCACCCATTATCAGCTGTCAGCCAAATGGCCAGACCTTTAAAAAACATGTCACATTGACAATTTTGTTAGACCGCTATGAGAAACAGACCTCCACCGAGGCTTTACTTGTTTTACATGGTACACCAGCCACAGACGGAAGAATCCTTTGGGAGGATGTCACGCAAGATTCCAAGTTCGATCTAGAAAAGAAGGAGCTAAAAGTGGAAATTGCTCAATTTTCACTCATTGCAGCACTTCTGAGATTAACATGGGTTCCCACAAAAGAAATTGCAACGCGGCTAAACCTCGTATCTTTCAAATATACGTTGTTGGTGCTCTTCAAAAGTAATCACCAACATTCGCCTTTCGAGGATCTCGCTCTCGTGTTCATGAGCCAAGATGTCTACCAAGAACAGTTTTACAGAGAACGCGATGATTCAGCTTTGGTGCAGCTCAAAAGGGATGGGTTTGAGGAGCTTGCTTCCAACGTTGGACAGGAAATCGGTAATGTCTACAATAAGGAGAGGTTAACGGTTTCATTTCAGCTGGGAGAAGATTACAAACCTGCCAACGACAAGCAACAAAGCGTAACATTTGCCGTAGATTCTTCGGTTTGGTGGAGTATTGGTCATGTTCTCAAGCTGCCATTGCAGGCCTCTGGTACTGACGCCAAAATCCTTTGCGGTAGAATTGTTGTTCAAGGCCAGCATGGTCACGTTCGAGAGGATCACTTCTGCCAACAAGGTGAGTTTCACTTTTTAAAACATTTGCACTTTGTACCTTACAAATCTGAAAGCCCCTTCAGTTAATGCAATTTCAGAGAGTGAATTCTAAGCTAAGCCCCCTGATTAATCATTTGCAAATATTTATAGCTCACGTTATCTAGAGAAAGGAAAAAAGAAAAAAAGCCCGTTATTTGATCTTTTAACATGGAACTGAGTTCTATTACAGATTTCTGCGGCTACGCGAGACGAATTTTAGGGGTCGAGAATGTGATTTTCAACCTCACACCCGTGACCCTAAAGCTTGGATTGCCCGAAGAAACGTTGAATCAAGTTGTTGCCTACTGGCAAAGCGAAGCAAAACAACTGGAAGTGATTTTGCTACACTGGCGAGAGAACCAAGAGAACACAGACGATTACGCCGTGCTCAGAAAAGCCCTAGAAGGGTTGGAACCTGAAGGTAAAAATGCTTTTCGCGCAGATTACCTAGTTTCGTTTGAGAAGTCATCTCTAAAACTCGTGCTTCGTGTTTCATCAGGGGTCTCAAACACCTTGAAACAATAAAAACACTCAGCCTGCGGCCTCGTGCTTTCATCTGTTTCTTGTTTTTTTGAACTCCTGATGAAACACTCGCGCTCGTTTTTGATATACTACATGAAACCATGTTTCAGGCCATTTGAGCCAGCCACCCTTTTAAGGTCGTTCATCAAGTTTGGGAGCAAAGTAAATTTGGTCCAGTGTTCAATATAGAGTTATCTTTTAACTCAAAGGGCTTTCCAGTGTAATAGCGCAATATGAGGAAACTCCTTCTAAATAAATGCAATTGCTTGACGTTAACACTTTTTTTCTTTTTTTTATTTAAATTACCTAAGCACTACTTACACTACTTGCAATACAAAGCAATTACAGGTGCTACTTACAATAATACAATTTACATTATCTACATTACAAAACAATATGGTTACTTATTCAACTTACAATACAATTGAAGGCTGCGGTGGAAAAAGGGCGTTTTTTACTGAAAAGTGAACTTTGTCAAAAACGCTCCAAATTTCGCATGCAGTTTTGTTTCCGTGTGTCAAACAATGTTCTGCATGTTTTTTCCCTGAAGTTTGCTTCCTTTTTGAGATATTACGTATGCAAAAAAACACATTTTTCCAAGGGCATCCTCTGGGGACCTTTTGTTGAATGGAAAACAAAAGAAACTCGCTATAATACCTTAAGCTCTTACGACTGCTTCGTCAGCACAAACGGATGAGGCGCTGAACGGGCCAGATTCGAATTTGTTTTGCCGTGACGCCGGTTCGATACGAGGTCGCTCAATTTTTTTTTTCGCTCTATATCTTTTCTTTTTTCAAAAATGAAGATATCTATTTAAAAAAAATGCGTATACAGCGGGAATCTGGAGAGATTTTTTTATACAGGTTATTGTGACGTGAGACAACACGTGAATTTCGATCGAGCGTCAAGCAAAGAGAAGTGATGCATGATGCAGTACAGCTCTTTCGACTAATATCTTAAGCATTGTTTTTAAGTACCTTGTAGCCTGCCTGGTGGTTGATAGGTATCATAAAGCCTTGATAAACCCGTAAGTCACCAGCATGTTTTAAAGAAGCAAAACGTGTTCTGTAACTTCCAACGCAACTGATATCAGCGGCAAGTCAGTTATCAGTGTTCGAAGTCAGGTCGATCCAGGCAGCAAAGTCCAAGAGCAGTTCTTGCCCAAGAATAAAACCCTGTCGTGAGTTGTGGCCCATTTGCCAAGCGTTGCTAGCTTCAAAGTTTGGAAAATGAGAACTGCTTTTAGACTTATAAAATTTTTCTTCCATCATCCTCCATGTTTACCCGCGCACGAGGTGTAACAGAACCTTCCCGGCATGCATTTCGATCACGTTCGGCAAGACAAGCCAAGACAAGACAAGACAAGACAAGACTCCGTAAATCACAATAATATTTAACTAACTAGGAGTGTCAATGTGAAAGTTAGTGCTGGCGTCAGAGCTTGAAGGAAATACTGGTAATACGCATAATTTGAAATGAACGGTATATTAGGAGTTGGTGTAGCTAGTTAAGTTTTTAAGGCATTTTGTGAAACAACAACAAAGCCCCAAAATATTTTTCTTCATTTGAGAAAAGAATGTAACAAATGCTACAACTTGGTTTAAGAGACCCAGGAAACCTTAAGTAGATGGATTTCCACAAGTATTCTTTTTAAAAATTAGCCTTTATGCTAAACGTTACCAGTAAAAGAGAAAATGAGACGTTTTTAATTACACGAATTTGTGAGTTTACCGAAACTTGGGTCGTCACGCAACGTGACATCGAAGGTCATATCAAATCGCATCAAAGCAAGGAAATCAAAATCCACAGAACAACATGATTGCAAGCTTTTCTTTCGCCTCGACGGCACATGTAACTCCAGTGGTCGAATTATCTAACTCAACGGGCTGAGATTTTGAGTCGATGATCACATTTAACGCTTCAACGGGCGAAGAATACTGTGAATGATTTGTCTGTGGTTTCGAATTCGACATAACGCAAGCTAAAGCAGGTTGGCTTCACAGTTTCCTCTCTTTTCTTCCCGACACTAGCAAGCTGCAGTCGGTAGTTTCCTCCGAATGAAAGTAATTTTGCCTAACACTTCACTGCTGCTGAATACACTGAGACAAAAAATGATCTCATGAAGTAGGACTTGATCGATATCTTGGCACCCCCATACACGAATCGGCAAAATTGCTCACATAATAGAACAGCCAAACACATAAAAATCTCTTGTATTCCTGGAGAGTCATTACTAAACCATTCATGACCTTCATGAATACTTCCACAAGTAACTAGAGACATCCATATTTCACCTCATTTATCGTGTCCTTAGTTTCTAGCCGAGCTGGACTATTGCTCGAGATCGATCGATATTTCCACGTGCATTCACAAGCACCCCGGAATGCCCGGATATAAAAAGCACAATCGACTGCGCATGTCTTCAATCTTACATCCGACAGATTTTGCCTTCTTCTCGCTATTATAAAGAATAGGCAGCTGCCTCGCTAGGGCTCGCCAGCAATTACAGAGCGTGTTTTTTTTCCTTTTTTATTCCAACATAATAATGGCCAACAAGAAGCGATCGATTGATTCAAACATAGATCTGTGATCCAGGTTGCGTTGATTTTACTTCAAGTCGGCATGATTTGTAGTGTTTTAAACTTCTGGGATCAGGGCCATGCAGATGTAGAGAGAGAGACCTGTACGTTGCACAGAAGGGTTAATCTGTTAATCTGTCAGCCCTACATTTTTAAGCTTATACGTTGCAGGCAGTTAAAATGAAATAGAGATCCTTGCTGTGACGCTTTAAAGTGAAATCAACATTTTAACCTATTTAGGCCCGAAATCGCCGTTTTCGAGTTTACGTGCTGGGTGAAATGAACAGCTTGCTGGATTTGAAGTGAAATCAACATCCTTGCCGTCATGCCTTAACGTGAAATCGCGTAAAGTGAACATTTGGTTGTAATTTGAGTGAAATTAACGTCTTTGCGGTCGCGTGATAACGTGAAATCACAATTTTAACAGTTTTAAAAACCTGAAATCAACATTTTTTAAGGTTACATCTTGATTGTTTTCCTTGGCCTAACACTGCACTAACCCTAACGCGTCCTGACCTTAACTCTAACGTTATCCGAAGCGCTAACCCTAACAATGAAGCACTAGCGCTAACCCTAGGCAATAACCCTCACCCTTCAACGCTAACCCTAGTTTCAAGCGGTAACACTAAACCTTAACTCTAAGCCTAACCTTGTTCCGTAACCCTAGTTTCAAGCGGTAACCCTATTTCAAGCGGTAACCCTAGTTTCAAGCGGTAGCCCTAAGCGTTAACTCCAAGCCTAACCCTTCAACGCTAGCCCTAGTTTCGAGCGGTAACCCTAACCCTAAGTAAAACCCTAAGGGTTTAAGTCCTTGCGGTGGCATGATAATGTGAAATCAAGATTTTAAGTCTCTGTAAATGACCTGATATCAACATTGTCTAGCTTGCGCATTGCGTGAAATTAACATTTGGCTGTAATTTGAGTGAAATCAACGTCTTTGCGGTCGCACGTTAACGTGAAATAAAAGTTTTAACGGTTTTAACCTGACATCAACATTTTTTGAGGTTACACGTTGCAAAAGATCAATATTTTGCTGGATTTTAAGTGAAATTACCGTCTTTGCGGTCACGTACTGACGTGACAACAAATACAGGGTTTTTTGCATACGTAATATCTCGAAAACGAAACAAACTTCAGCAAAAAAAAACATGCAGAACATTGTCTAACGCACCTAAACAAAACTGCATGCGAAATTTGGAGCGTTTTTGATAAATTTCATTTTGAGTAAAAAACCTAACGCCCTTTTTCCACCGAAGCCTTCAATTATACTTTACTTACAAAAATTATACGAATACATAGGCTACTTACATTCATATTGTAACAGTGAGCAACAAAATAAAGACAACATAATTACTTATTAAACTTAACATACCAATTTATGCACTACTTACAAAATTATACGATTACACAAGCTACTTACGATGAAGAGAGATACATTCCTAATAAAATAAAAAAGCAATGAAACAAGAACGGCATAAATAATTATAATGGAGTGAGCACCCATTTCTTTTCAAAGAAGGTTTTATTGTTAATATTTTTTCAGTTTCATATTTAATCTTAAGTTTCGATTGCAGTCCTTGAATTTTAGGAAGTGTTTGGCTTCTTCTGCAGTCCCACAAAAATAATTTTCCAATTATGAATCAATTGTTATTCAAGTTCTTGTGGAAACGTACAGTTAAAGTGACTCACGTGTCAGTAATAAACGATTACAAAAAAGGTGGTCTAAAAATGATAGATTTGGAAAGCATGGTTAAATCTTTAAGGTTGGCCTGGCTAAAACGACTATTAAACGATTCAAATGCAACATTGAAGACGTATTTACTTCATTTATTAAAGCCCGTAGGAGGTCGGTTTTTTTAAAATTGTAATTATGAAGTTTCTGATCATACGATATCTTCTCAATTTTACCACGACCTTTTGTTATGGTGGTCAGAATTCCGCGAATCCTTCGCTTCAGAAAGTGACTGGAAGATTATTGTTTGGAATAATAAAGAAATTCGAATAGACAATCAGCCTGTGTGCTATAAAAATTATTTTAAGTCAGGAATCATTTACATACACGATCTTCTATTCAACTTAAATACAATAGACTCCTATAACTATTTTTCGAACAAAAATTGATAAAAGCAATTTTCTGCAATGGGCGGGCCTCCGTCATTCTGTACCTTCTCGTTTAAAAGAAATCAGCCCAGATAGATTAACCATATCCCCATCACTTATAATTGAAAATAAAATTTTTGACATTAAAGACAAAAAATCAAAAGATTATTACTCGCTGCTGGTATCAAAAAAAGTTCAACCTCCTAATTTTATCCACAAATTGAAGAGTGATTTCAATTTCACAAACCAACAATTAAAAGAAATTTTCTCGTTACCACATTTGGTTGCACTTGAGTCAGTAATTAATTCTATTCTTTACACTAACAGCAAACTATGCAAAATTGGAGTTAGAATTAACCACGCGTGCACTTTTTGTAATGACGAACCTGAGAATTTGTATCACTTTTTCTATGAATGCCCTCACTCTAAAACGTTCCGGACTGATTTCGAATCGTACTGGTACCATCTATCGCATCAGCCAATCCATCTTTCCGCACAAAACGTTTTGTTTGGAATTTTATCAAAACAATGCCCTTTATTGTTGTTGGTTCTCTACTCTGCTCCGAGAGGTTTTTCCCCGGGTACTCCGGTTTTCCCCTCTCCTCAAAAACCAACATTTCCAAATTCCAATTCGATCTGGAATTGTCAAGCATTTTATCATGAGCCTCTGGCTCGGGTGATTGCGCAAGCACTCCCTGTGTTTGACATTAAATTTGCATTTACATTTACATTTACATTTTACATCTAATTTATTGAACTATTTCATAGTAATTGGAAAATTATTTTTGTGGGACTGCAGAAGAAGCCAAACACTTCCTAAAATTCAAGGACTGCAATCGAAACTTAAGATTAAATATGAAACTGAAAAAATATTAACAATAAAACCTTCTTTGAAAAGAAATGGGTGCTCACTCCATTATAATTATTTATGCCGTTCTTGTTTCATTGCTTTTTTATTTTATTAGGAATGTATCTCTCTTCATCGTAAGTAGCTTGTGTAATCGTATAATTTTGTAAGTAGTGCATAAATTGGTATGTTAAGTTTAATAAGTAATTATGTTGTCTTTATTTTGTTGCTCACTGTTACAATATGAATGTAAGTAGCCTATGTATTCGTATAATTTTTGTAAGTAAAGTATAATTGAAGGCTTCGGTGGAAAAAGGGCGTTAGGTTTTTTACTCAAAATGAAATTTATCAAAAACGCTCCAAATTTCGCATGCAGTTTTGTTTAGGTGCGTTAGACAATGTTCTGCATGTTTTTTTTTGCTGAAGTTTGTTTCGTTTTCGAGATATTACGTATGCAAAAAACCCTGTATTTGTTGTCACGTCAGTACGTGACCGCAAAGACGGTAATTTCACTTAAAATCCAGCCAAAATATTGATCTTTTGCAACGTGTAACCTCAAAAAATGTTGATGTCAGGTTAAAACCGTTAAAACTTTTATTTCACGTTAACGTGCGACCGCAAAGACGTTGATTTCACTCAAATTACAGCCAAATGTTAATTTCACGCAATGCGCAAGCTAGACAATGTTGATATCAGGTCATTTACAGAGACTTAAAATCTTGATTTCACATTATCATGCCACCGCAAGGACTTAAACCCTTAGGGTTTTACTTAGGGTTAGGGTTACCGCTCGAAACTAGGGCTAGCGTTGAAGGGTTAGGCTTGGAGTTAACGCTTAGGGCTACCGCTTGAAACTAGGGTTACCGCTTGAAATAGGGTTACCGCTTGAAACTAGGGTTACGGAACAAGGTTAGGCTTAGAGTTAAGGTTTAGTGTTACCGCTTGAAACTAGGGTTAGCGTTGAAGGGTGAGGGTTATTGCCTAGGGTTAGCGCTAGTGCTTCATTGTTAGGGTTAGCGCTTCGGATAACGTTAGAGTTAAGGTCAGGACGCGTTAGGGTTAGTGCAGTGTTAGGCCAAGGAAAACAATCAAGATGTAACCTTAAAAAATGTTGATTTCAGGTTTTTAAAACTGTTAAAATTGTGATTTCACGTTATCACGCGACCGCAAAGACGTTAATTTCACTCAAATTACAACCAAATGTTCACTTTACGCGATTTCACGTTAAGGCATGACGGCAAGGATGTTGATTTCACTTCAAATCCAGCAAGCTGTTCATTTCACCCAGCACGTAAACTCGAAAACGGCGATTTCGGGCCTAAATAGGTTAAAATGTTGATTTCACTTTAAAGCGTCACAGCAAGGATCTCTATTTCATTTTAACTGCCTGCAACGTATAAGCTTAAAAATGTAGGGCTGACAGATTAACAGATTAACCCTTCTGTGCAACGTACAGGTCTCTCTCTCTACATCTGCATGGCCCCTGATCCCAGAAGTTTAAAACACTACAAATCATGCCGACTTGAAGTAAAATCAACGCAACCTGGATCACAGATCTATGTTTGAATCAATCGATCGCTTCTTGTTGGCCATTATTATGTTGGAATAAAAAAGGAAAAAACACGCTCTGTAATTGCTGGCGAGCCCTAGCGAGGCAGCTGCCTATTCTTTATAATAGCGAGAAGAAGGCAAAATCTGTCGGATGTAAGATTGAAGACATGCGCAGTCGATTGTGCTTTTTATATCCGGGCATTCCGGGGTGCTTGTGAATGCACGTGGAAATATCGATCGATCTCGAGCAATAGTCCAGCTCGGCTAGAAACTAAGGACACGATAAATGAGGTGAAATATGGATGTCTCTAGTTACTTGTGGAAGTATTCATGAAGGTCATGAATGGTTTAGTAATGACTCTCCAGGAATACAAGAGATTTTTATGTGTTTGGCTGTTCTATTATGTGAGCAATTTTGCCGATTCGTGTATGGGGGTGCCAAGATATCGATCAAGTCCTACTTCATGAGATCATTTTTTGTCTCAGTGTATTCAGCAGCAGTGAAGTGTTAGGCAAAATTACTTTCATTCGGAGGAAACTACCGACTGCAGCTTGCTAGTGTCGGGAAGAAAAGAGAGGAAACTGTGAAGCCAACCTGCTTTAGCTTGCGTTATGTCGAATTCGAAACCACAGACAAATCATTCACAGTATTCTTCGCCCGTTGAAGCGTTAAATGTGATCATCGACTCAAAATCTCAGCCCGTTGAGTTAGATAATTCGACCACTGGAGTTACATGTGCCGTCGAGGCGAAAGAAAAGCTTGCAATCATGTTGTTCTGTGGATTTTGATTTCCTTGCTTTGATGCGATTTGATATGACCTTCGATGTCACGTTGCGTGACGACCCAAGTTTCGGTAAACTCACAAATTCGTGTAATTAAAAACGTCTCATTTTCTCTTTTACTGGTAACGTTTAGCATAAAGGCTAATTTTTAAAAAGAATACTTGTGGAAATCCATCTACTTAAGGTTTCCTGGGTCTCTTAAACCAAGTTGTAGCATTTGTTACATTCTTTTCTCAAATGAAGAAAAATATTTTGGGGCTTTGTTGTTGTTTCACAAAATGCCTTAAAAACTTAACTAGCTACACCAACTCCTAATATACCGTTCATTTCAAATTATGCGTATTACCAGTATTTCCTTCAAGCTCTGACGCCAGCACTAACTTTCACATTGACACTCCTAGTTAGTTAAATATTATTGTGATTTACGGAGTCTTGTCTTGTCTTGTCTTGTCTTGGCTTGTCTTGCCGAACGTGATCGAAATGCATGCCGGGAAGGTTCTGTTACACCTCGTGCGCGGGTAAACATGGAGGATGATGGAAGAAAAATTTTATAAGTCTAAAAGCAGTTCTCATTTTCCAAACTTTGAAGCTAGCAACGCTTGGCAAATGGGCCACAACTCACGACAGGGTTTTATTCTTGGGCAAGAACTGCTCTTGGACTTTGCTGCCTGGATCGACCTGACTTCGAACACTGATAACTGACTTGCCGCTGATATCAGTTGCGTTGGAAGTTACAGAACACGTTTTGCTTCTTTAAAACATGCTGGTGACTTACGGGTTTATCAAGGCTTTATGATACCTATCAACCACCAGGCAGGCTACAAGGTACTTAAAAACAATGCTTAAGATATTAGTCGAAAGAGCTGTACTGCATCATGCATCACTTCTCTTTGCTTTGACGCTCGATCGAAATTCACGTGTTGTCTCACGTCACAATAACCTGTATAAAAAAATCTCTCCAGATTCCCGCTGTATACGCATTTTTTTTAAATAGATATCTTCATTTTTGAAAAAAGAAAAGATATAGAGCGAAAAAAAAAATTGAGCGACCTCGTATCGAACCGGCGTCACGGCAAAACAAATTCGAATCTGGCCCGTTCAGCGCCTCATCCGTTTGTGCTGACGAAGCAGTCGTAAGAGCTTAAGGTATTATAGCGAGTTTCTTTTGTTTTCCATTCAACAAAAGGTCCCCAGAGGATGCCCTTGGAAAAATGTGTTTTTTTGCATACGTAATATCTCAAAAAGGAAGCAAACTTCAGGGAAAAAACATGCAGAACATTGTTTGACACACGGAAACAAAACTGCATGCGAAATTTGGAGCGTTTTTGACAAAGTTCACTTTTCAGTAAAAAACGCCCTTTTTCCACCGCAGCCTTCAATTGTATTGTAAGTTGAATAAGTAACCATATTGTTTTGTAATGTAGATAATGTAAATTGTATTATTGTAAGTAGCACCTGTAATTGCTTTGTATTGCAAGTAGTGTAAGTAGTGCTTAGGTAATTTAAATAAAAAAAAGAAAAAAAGTGTTAACGTCAAGCAATTGCATTTATTTAGAAGGAGTTTCCTCATATTGCGCTATTACACTGGAAAGCCCTTTGAGTTAAAAGATAACTCTATATTGAACACTGGACCAAATTTACTTTGCTCCCAAACTTGATGAACGACCTTAAAAGGGTGGCTGGCTCAAATGGCCTGAAACATGGTTTCATGTAGTATATCAAAAACGAGCGCGAGTGTTTCATCAGGAGTTCAAAAAAACAAGAAACAGATGAAAGCACGAGGCCGCAGGCTGAGTGTTTTTATTGTTTCAAGGTGTTTGAGACCCCTGATGAAACACGAAGCACGAGTTTTAGAGATGACTTCTCAAACGAAACTAGGTAATCTGCGCGAAAAGCATTTTTACCTTCAGGTTCCAACCCTTCTAGGGCTTTTCTGAGCACGGCGTAATCGTCTGTGTTCTCTTGGTTCTCTCGCCAGTGTAGCAAAATCACTTCCAGTTGTTTTGCTTCGCTTTGCCAGTAGGCAACAACTTGATTCAACGTTTCTTCGGGCAATCCAAGCTTTAGGGTCACGGGTGTGAGGTTGAAAATCACATTCTCGACCCCTAAAATTCGTCTCGCGTAGCCGCAGAAATCTGTAATAGAACTCAGTTCCATGTTAAAAGATCAAATAACGGGCTTTTTTTCTTTTTTCCTTTCTCTAGATAACGTGAGCTATAAATATTTGCAAATGATTAATCAGGGGGCTTAGCTTAGAATTCACTCTCTGAAATTGCATTAACTGAAGGGGCTTTCAGATTTGTAAGGTACAAAGTGCAAATGTTTTAAAAAGTGAAACTCACCTTGTTGGCAGAAGTGATCCTCTCGAACGTGACCATGCTGGCCTTGAACAACAATTCTACCGCAAAGGATTTTGGCGTCAGTACCAGAGGCCTGCAATGGCAGCTTGAGAACATGACCAATACTCCACCAAACCGAAGAATCTACGGCAAATGTTACGCTTTGTTGCTTGGTCGTTGGCAGGTTTGTAATCTTCTCCCAGCTGAAATGAAACCGTTAACCTCTCCTTATTGTAGACATTACCGATTTCCTGTCCAACGTTGGAAGCAAGCTCCTCAAACCCATCCCTTTTGAGCTGCACCAAAGCTGAATCATCGCGTTCTCTGTAAAACTGTTCTTGGTAGACATCTTGGCTCATGAACACGAGAGCGAGATCCTCGAAAGGCGAATGTTGGTGATTACTTTTGAAGAGCACCAACAACGTATATTTGAAAGATACGAGGTTTAGCCGCGTTGCAATTTCTTTTGTGGGAACCCATGTTAATCTCAGAAGTGCTGCAATGAGTGAAAATTGAGCAATTTCCACTTTTAGCTCCTTCTTTTCTAGATCGAACTTGGAATCTTGCGTGACATCCTCCCAAAGGATTCTTCCGTCTGTGGCTGGTGTACCATGTAAAACAAGTAAAGCCTCGGTGGAGGTCTGTTTCTCATAGCGGTCTAACAAAATTGTCAATGTGACATGTTTTTTAAAGGTCTGGCCATTTGGCTGACAGCTGATAATGGGTGCAACAAATATCAAATCATTTTCAAGTCCATGGTTAAGTATCAGACCATAGTAGTTTTGAGGCTCTTGTAATTTAAGTTTGATGTTCACGGGATCATCCACAGCTCCAGCAGGGCATGTCAGTTGAACACCATTTACACTCACTGACCCACCTTCACTTGTCACAAGGCCAGAAGTTTTGACATCTTGGACTTCCACTGACGATATTAGTACTGCAGAAGAACAAAAGATGGCAAAATAGTGTTGAAAAGAAGTAAGTAGACTAAGTATATCCTAGAAATCTACCGGGGGTGTAACAGTAACTTGTACAAAGAGAATCTAGAACAGGCCTGAAAACTGCCTGAAAAAATATCACTTAATGACTGCCCCAAAGGACACTGAGTTTTGTTTCTCCGCGACCTTCATTCAATGAACGATTACCACCGTTTTCGTTGATACGCAACTTGGGAAAACAAAACACCCGCGGAAACGTTTCCAAAATTTCCGTCAGCCTTGCGTGTTATCGACAGATCGGATCGAAATTCACCAATCACAGCCACTAGTGTGACCTTCACACCTTCTTTACGTCATGCTAGCGGGCTGTAATTGATGGATTTCAATCCGATCTGTCGATAACACGCAAGACTGACAGAAAGTTTGAAAACATTTCCGCGGGTGTTTTGTTTTCCAAAGTCGCGTATCAACGAAAACGGTGGTAACGGTCGAGGGAAAAAAACTCTCTGTTTCTCCTGGTGCCAGTCATTAAATACAGTACATTAAACTACTATTTACGTAAGAAACAATTGCATTGATGTTCGAAAGAAATTTAACATATTTTAGTTCTGAACTCATTCAAGGACGTTAATGACCTCAGGTCATCTGTTAGTTTGTTTCACATGT
>JAHPZR010045895.1:5000-7500 GCA_019787425.1 Platygyra sinensis
TACTACGCATGAGCAGACCATTATTTGTAGGCAGTTATTTACAGGTCACGTGGTGGCCTGTTGGCCAATGGAAGGGAAGAATGAGCTGTCTTCTACCTGTTAGGAAATCTGATGAAATCCTGCATCCCAATACAATTTTCGATATACTGTATTACTTCTCATAAGAACTTACTAATACGTGGGTTGACTCTTCGTCCCCCAAAAAGAGGTAACTGAAAACACAATTATATTTTTTTTTGACAAATGTCATGTTTTTTTTTCAACAGAGAAACCTGGTATTCTGAAACTTAAGGTAACCGACTCTGTTGCGCAACGGTTTTGTGTTTAAATTCACGCATATTTTTAGACAAGAATATGGGTTATCGACCAAGTGTGAGGTCAAGATGGCTGGATTTTGGCCAAGTTTTTTTTTGCGCGTTTATGGACCGAGACGGAGTCGAGGTCCATAAAGTCACCAAAAAAGAACGAAGCCAATCCAGCCATCTTGACCTCACACTTGGGTCATTAACCCATATCTCTTGGTCTAAAAATATGCGTGAATTTAAACACCCAACCGTTTGCGCAACAGAGTATGTTACCTTTAAGTTTCAGAATACCAAGGAAAAAACGCAGGTTTCTCTGTTGAAGAAAGACATGACATTTTGTCAAAAAAATATAACTGTGTTTTGTTTTCATTTCAGCTTTACCTCTTTTTGGGGGAACGAAGAGTCAACCCACGATATTAGTAAGTTTCCTTATAGCAAGAATGCTGCATATCGAAAATTGTATTGGGACGCCCAGATTTCATCAGATTTCCTAACAGGTAGAGGACCATCTCAAAATACGACTCACATCAGAAATTATCATTCAATGCAGTTTTTTCTTCCCTTCCATTGGCCAACAGGCCACCACGTGACCTGCAAATAACTGCCTACAAATAATGGCCTGCTCATGCGTGGTACCGTCTAAACGTGTTTTCCTGCAAATAATATTCTGCTCATGCGTTCTAGAGAGAAAAATGGCTGATCGCTTCCCTGAGCTGCCAGGAAGTGATTAAAATGTGAAAACAAACTTGGTGATCGAATGATAAAACAATTATTGAACTCGGTTATCGCAAAATATCGTGGTTTGTCAGCGTCTTGCCGATCAATTATTTGCCTCAGCTTTCGGCTTCGGCAAATATTTGAAAGCTCGCCACTGACAAATTACGATATTTTGCTCAACCTCGTCTAATAATTGTTAAATTTTAACGAACTTCAACCGAAAAACGCTTAACATAGATTGTTCATGGCCATAGCAAACAAGTTTCCCTTGCCTCCTGTTTCAAAGTGAGATCTCCATGAAAAAAAGAACGTTGAATGATTTTGGATCCCTCCGCTTGAGCTCGATATTAGCCCCACTGTTTATCTGAAGGTTTCCCTCTACCTTGTAATTTATCTTATTTGAATAACTTGTCTTCCCAATTATGTTATTAATTTAATACCGCTTGTAAAAACTCCGCTGGTTGCTGTCAAGTTTTCCTGCCTTTTAATTTGGATACTTGAACAATAGTGTCACATTCACAGGGTCTGTGGGCTGTTGTACACTATAACTGAAATTTGTTTCATCTACCTCCAACATGAAAGATGTTTGGAGCTAAAGTGATTAAGAATGCAGCCATTGCTTGCAAAGAATCAAATGAAAACAAAACCAACAATCAGTATAATAAAAACAAAAGAATGAAAGAACTGAAACGAAACCATCAGAGCCAACTGGCAAATCTAACGAAAGAATGCATCACTGAATGTTTAAGGTTTTTTAGCGGGGGGATTAAAATTAAAACGTATTTTTTTCAGTTTTTTTTTTGTGATTTTTTTAGGGAGCTTTATTGATGACGAGTAATGGAACTTTTATTTACATAAATCCACAATTCATGCTGATTCTTTGGTTCCTAATAGGAACTGGCTCATACAGAGCAAGATGAACACAAAATCCCTGTTTCATATTGGCTATCCGATCCCTCTCACGAGCAGGCATGGCAAATAATAAAATCGTTTGCTACAGAACGCCAAATCGATCAATTTTCGGTCTGAATCGGTGGTGGACCTCAGGACAGCGTCTCGGTCTATAAACAGCCATCTTGACCCCTCGCAAAAACAAGGAAAGGAGACGGGGAAAAACGCTCCATGTCAGTAAACCCCTTTCGCTCAAAATCTGTTTTCGATTCATAAATTTCTTGGACCGTAGAGGATCAACGTTTGAAATCTTTTTTAAACGGATCGTCCAACCTATAAATCACTTTTAAAATGCCACTAAAATGAAAGCGATTTTCCGAATTACACATGTGTTGCAAACCACTATTTTGACCTTTATTGTAGCCTAGTTAATATCGTTCGTGATGCTCTATGGTCATTTTGTACCAAGCGACCACCAAAAGCCAACAATCTCGTACTATTTGAAACATCTGGAGACATCCTGATTCTTTAATTCCTTAGATTGTCTTTTTTTTCTGTGACCATAAGATGACGAGACCCAAAAACAA
>JAHPZR010045895.1:12500-22209 GCA_019787425.1 Platygyra sinensis
GACCATTATTCTAGACTGTCACGAGGTTTTTTCGAAGATTAACTATAGATTTTTCCATGTTCAAAGATTCTGTAAATATTTTCGCGAATTCGCGCATGCTTTGTACCGCTTGCACGTTTTTCCACGCATGAATTGGAGGTCAATTAAATCGATTTTTTAATGGTTTCCTTCTGAAATGTTGTTGAGATCACTTCCTGTGTATATACTAAAACAATTATTCTTCTCAATCTCGGTGAATAGTGGCAGAATATTTACCTCGCCACTTCGCGGCCTCGGTAAATATTCTGCCACATTCCACCTCGAATTCAAAGAATAATTGTTAACTATTCATTGAAAGCGTGGATATGGCGAAGTGCCATGAAAATATTGTTGCTACTAGAAACAACAGTTTTCAATTCTTAGCCTGCTTCAGTATACAGGGCGGATCCGAACCATTCTTACTTAGAGGGGTTACACGACTGCGAATACCAGTGACATAAGAAAGCCGCATGTCAATCGGGTCTCAGGGGAGGGAGTTGCGTCACCCGAATGCATGTCCTCCCCCTAGATCCGCCCCCAGTCCGTACTAGCAGTCCACAAATCCCTAATGTTTATAAACGATCTTAAGAAGTTCCTCCACTCGATGGAATGCAAAATCCCCATGTTATTCGTCTTGAACCACATGCCGTATCTTTGAGCCTACCAAACGGGCCGGGGAAAGTGGGGTGGGGCCCCCCCCCCTTTATGAACTTTTACAGCTGCAAAGTGAATAAAACAAAGAACGAACATAAATCTTCGACTAGCTTCGCTTTCGGGCACAGAAACGACGGTTGTTTTTAAAAACTTTTTGAATTTACTTCATGTAAGTAGTATTTGTAAAAAACATAGACAGGACCCTGCGCCCCGGCTCTGATTGTCAAAAACCCCATGTTTTTATCAGAGTATAAAACATAGAAAAAGCGTGGTTGTATTGTTTTGCGCCGTGTAAATCTATATTTAAAGCAAATGAAGAGCCTAAGAGAGCCAGTGTATTACACTGTGCATAAAACACTCCGGTCATTTGAGAACACTCGAAAAAATGTAGAAACCAGTCGCCTGCGGCTAGTGTTTTTTCATACATTTCCCTCGTGTTCTCAAATGACCATCGTGTTTTATCACAGTGTAATACACCCGCTTTAGGGCTTCCTTTAATTTGTCAAATAAAAAGTGGTGCGCAAAGTTTACATTTTGTGATGTATTGCAAAAGCAAACTTTCTCGAAGTGCGCAGTTGAAACTGAAAACAGCCATTTATAACGAAAATGAATTTGTTTGATGAGCCCAGGATGTAAGTCCGGCCCCTGGGGCCCGGCGTTATCTTGAAAACAGGCTCATAAAACTGTGTACGTTCCACGAACGTAAGCGAAATGGTTATGCATTCACGAACAGCAATTTCCCCGTTTTTGTCGGTAATGCTCTAACCTCAAAAAGCAGTTGGTTTCCTTCCGACAATGAGTCGAGACCCTAGGTCATGCTGACCTAAACTGTAATCCGCGCTATTTCAAAAGATCATGTTACCGTATACACATTATTGAACATGTTCGCAGTAGTGCTGAAAGGAATACATGAATTAGAGATTGCTTTCTGAAAAACACTGAATCCCTTAGAATGACATTTCGAGAGTATTTGAGCACTCAAAATGTTTAGCCAATCTTTGTTGGGTGAGTTTACCTGGAACAACTGTTGTACAAGCAACCAGGTTAAAGCCATTCAGTTTGGGGGCTACAACGTTTTTTTTTCGATCGTTTATTTAAGAGTTTCAGCTTCCGATCACTTACTTTTGAAAATCATGAAGTTCGTTCACACTAGACGTCGGAATTTAAAACTAAGACTGCGGGATCAGCTAGAGTAGATAGAAGCAAAATAGAATTTCTGATTGGACAAGAGTCAAGTAACAAAGCGTTTGTAGCTACTGAAAACGTGTTTGGATAAGGAAATATGGTTGATAAACGCAAATCGGAAAGTTACACCATACGAATCTGACGTTTAATCACATTGATCGCAAAGAAACGGCTTCAGTGGAATAATTGCTGTAAGTGAAATACAGATCATGACATCTGGATCCGCTCGTTGTCTAATGCTAGTGCTACATATCGTAATATATTGACTTCCTATTTATGACATTTATTTGGTCGGGCCGAGCGTTCCAGCGTATAGCGGACGTGTTTTTTAACACACACTCGCATTCCCCCTTCCAGGGGAAGGTAGGGTGGACATTGTCCCTCCTTACCCTTATAACCCTCACTCAGTGATGTCAGTTGAATAGGCCTTCAAATCAATCAATGTTCAATCTACTTTGCCTACTATACGGCGTCAACAGAAAAAAGACTAAAAATTAAAGAATCAGGAGTCCGATTCAACATAGTACGAGAATATTTTGGGAGTACAAAATGATTAGAGCATCGAACGCTATTACAAAGCTCAAAGGGTCAAAATATGGTTGCAATCACATTTTAATTCGGAATCGCTTTTAGTTGTCATTTTAACATGATTTATAGATTGGCGATCCGTCTAACAAAGATTCAAGTGATCCTCTCGTTCAAGAAATTTATTAATGAAACAATGAGAATGGGTTACTGATGAGCGTGAGGTCAAGATGGCTGTTTATAGACCGAGACGCTGTCGAGGTCCACGAAGACGCAAATTGATCGATTTGGCGTTGTCAGCAAACGATTTATTATTTGGCATGCTTGAGAGGGATCGGATAGCCAATCTTAACAGAGGATTTTGTTCATCTTGCCTGCTGGAGCCAGCTATTTAGTAACAAGAATCAGATGAGTGATTTATGTAAATAAAAGTTCATTACAGCATCAATAAAGCTCCCTAAAAAATCACAAAAAACTGAAATACGTTTTTAATTAATGCTAAAACTTAAATTCAGTTATTCATTCTTTCGTTGATTGCAGTTGGATGGTTCGTTCATTCTTTCCTTCTTTTGTTTATTTACTGATTTGTTTGTTTATGTTTTCATTGATTCTTTCAGCAATGCTCAGTTCTTCATCACAGCTCCAAACATCTTTCATGTTGGCGTAGATGAAACAATTTCAGTTATAGTGTACAACAGCCACAGACCTGTGAATGTGACAATTATTGCTCAAGATTATCCACATAAAAGCAGAAACTTGACAGCAACCAGCGGAGTTTTTACAAGCGGTATTAAATTAATAACATAATTGTAAGACAAGTTATTCAAATAAGATAAATTACAAGTTAGAGAAACCTTCATAAACAGTGGGCTAATATCGAGCTCAAGCTGAGGGATTCCAAAACATTTCACTTTCTTTTTTTCATGGAGATCTCACTTTGAAACGGAGGCAAGGGAAACTTGTTGCTATGGCCATGAACAATCTATGTTAGCGTTTTCGGTTGAAGTTCGTTAAATATTTAACAATTATTAGACAAGGTTGAGCAAAATATCGTAATTTGTCAGTGGCTAGCTGATCAATTATTTGCCGAAGCCGAAGGCTTAGGCAATTAGTTGATCGGCGAGACACTGACAAATCACGATATTTTGCGATAACCGAGTTCAATAATTGTTTTATCATTCGATCACCAAGTTCGTTTTCATATTTTAATTTAAATTACTTCCTGGCAGCTCAAGGAAGCGATCAGCCATTTTTCTCTCGAGAACGTGGTTCCAATTACGCATGAGCAGAATATTATTTGCAGCAAAACACGTTTAGACGGTACTACGCATGAGCAGACCATTATTTGTAGGCAGTTATTTACAGGTCACGTGGTGGCCTGTTGGCCAATTGAATGGAAGAAAAAGCTGCATCGAATGATAATTTCTGATGTGAGTCGTATTTTGAGCTGTCTTCTACCTGTTAGGAAATCTGATGAAATCTGGCGTCCCAATACAATTTTCGATATGCAGCATTACTTCTCATAAGAACTTACTAATACGTGGGTTGACTCTTCGTCCCCAAAAAAGAGGTAACTGAAAACACAGTTATATTTTTTTGACAAATGTCATGTCTTTCTTCAACAGAGAAACCTGGTATTCTGAAACTTAAGGTAACCTACTCTGTTGCGCAACGGTTTTGTGTTTAAATTCACGCATATTTTTAGACAAGAGATATGGGTTAATGACCAAGTGTGAGGTCAAGATGGCTGGATTTTGGCCAAGTTTTTTTTGCGCGTTTATGGACCGAGACGGAGTCGAGGTCCATAAAGTCACCAAAAAAGAACGAAGCCAATTCAGTCATCTTGACCGAGCAAAGTTGGTCAATAAAGATTTATTAAATCAACCCTCGTTCGCCTCAGGGGGCGGTAAGATGAGGGACCCTGGGAACGAGGTTGTTATTAAATGGCTTTAGGAGAAATTATTCTCGCGGGACACATCTGGTACTCCGACCCGGTAAGATAACTCCATCTTGCTCGGTCGGGCAGCCAATCACAAGTTATAAGATAAATCTGAGTTCGGGTTAGCAAATGGCGAAACTTTCATTTGATGGCTGCCGGGAATGATACGTTTTTCTAAGTATCTTAAATAATATTGTTTATCTTTATCAAACTGTGACAATTGTTAGACGATCGAAAACTTTAAATAAACCGATATAAAATCAACACTGATGAATTGCAACGAATTCTATTTTTTTTATACGTTTATCTTTTTTTTGTTCTCTTTGGTGGCTGAAAAGGATAGTAATTTGCGAAACCAAAAGGTGATGTTGTTAGGCCCTGTACACAGTAAACCGGAGAAATTTGAAAACGCAGCTTTATATCTATGGTTAGGCCTACCGTCCACACTAATCAGTCAAGAAAACGAAGCTTTTCGACAGAAATCGATGATATGACATCACGGTAATCAAGCGATTTCCATCAGGCTGCCGAGTTTTTATCAAACGCATATCCCGCAAAACGACGTGTGATTGTTAGGCTGCGTTTTCGAATTTCTCCAGCGCGCGTGGTATAGAAGGAGCCGTAGTTTTGATAAAACTGCTTAGATACATTTTTTTTATTTCAACGTTAGTTGGATGCGAAAGATTTTCCTGTGGATATTGATGACGATGATGATGTATCAACTAATCGTTACGCCTTCCTGGTGGCCAAGTCAAACGATAGTGATGTCATCATTGACAAAAGAGCGAAGGTGCTGGTGAGTTTCTTGGATGGTGTTGTTCTTCTACAGACAGACAAACCAATCTACACTCCGCGACAAAGTGGCAGCTTGGAGTACACAAAAGGTAAAGTCAGTTTGTACGCCGACCAATCAAATTTTCTTTTTACAGATAGAATACGATTAATCAGTTTTAGGAAGATAGATCCACTTATGTAAGCTTTGATAAAAGCACGAGGCTACAGCAATACTTGATCCACCCATGTTTATGGACACCCAAAGCTACCGAACCCGCTTTGAAGAGCGTCCTTTCCAGGGGCTTCCAGGACTTTTTATCCCAGGATTCAGTTGTACCGTAATAGACTTGTTTGAAATGTTTCATTCGCTCCTCGTGGGAGTCGTTCTATTTCAACCTCACGAAACAATACATCATTAAAACCATTAAGTTGTAAAGTACTTCATATTCTAAGTGAAAAAAGGTTTACAACATTTTTCATTCTATCCCGGTTGTTCGAAGGCTGGATAATGCTATTCACCGCATAAATTACTATGCAGTGGATAAGTGTTAACAAAACGAAGTACGCAGTCCGCTGGATAGACTGGATAGGGATTCATAGTGAACAAGTTGGGCAGGACTTTGATTGTGTGATGTTTCACTTTCAGTGAAAATACGAATCATTCCTCTTGGTTTTGACCTGAAACCGAAAAAGGAGAAAAAGGTTGGTGGCAACTTGAATGTTCATATCAGTTTTTTTGTTTTCTAGCGTGCAATGAATCAAATCTATTTCTCCATCCTAATCATTGACTCTATAAGGCCACTGGCCTAGCTATACAGGGTATTGAGGGAGAAAATAGGTTGTTTGAAAATGAATAGTGCTTTTCATTATTCTAAAGAAAACTCGAGGTATTCTTAAACTATTGTTATATTTTACCCCTTTTTTTTCTTGTTACAGTAAATAAAGCATTCCCAGGGACATAAGTGATAGGAATAAAGCAATTAATTCACTGGTCTCGGACGTTCTTTTGGTCATGAACCTTCAAATTTTCCATAACCATTACACTGAAATGTATTGTCATCTGTAGCCATAGAGGGCGCATGCAATGTTCTTTCTAAGCTTTTAATCGAAAAACCTCTGATCTTTTTCCTCTTTCTTGCTCCTAGGTGACAGTTATTGTGAAGGTAAGTGAGATGGGCTGCTTAAAAATCTACATAAAAGATTGAGACTGCATACGAGTTAGAGGCTCATCAGACCGGAGCTTATCCCCGGCTGCCGTAGCATGAAGTGACTAGGAGTATTTCTACTCCCCCCGTGGATGGGATGTTAGTCCTTGCCAGGGTTACCCCGGTCATTAATTTCGCCGGTACCCATTTACTCACCCGGGTGGAGAGAGGCACTGTGTGAGTTAACTGTATTGCCCAAGAACACAACACAATGTCCTCGACAAGGGCTCGAACCCAGACCGCTCGATCCGGCGTTGAGCGCACTAACCACATAAGGCAACCGCGCCTCCACTCCGTCTGTCACGTTGGATAGTTTAATTTTTTCAGATACGTGATGTTAAATGAGCTAAACTCAAGAGTTAAAACACTTACTGCAAAAAACGCCCATACTCGTCAATACGTAATTTTGCTTACACTTGATTTAGATTATTTGATAGCAATCACGAGCACAGTTACTGATTTTTCAGAACCCTCAAGGAATTGTAGTACAGAGATGGAGGGATTTGACTACCGAAACTGGTAAAGCATGTTTTCTTTTTTACCATTATGGGAAGAAGGTAGGTGAAGTGAAGGTGGTGATCTGCAAACACACACATCTTCGATTCGCGTATACGACATGGAGCGATTCAATAACCTGAGTAATTTGAATATTCAAGTATTTTTCCATACTTTTATAAATCAAGCTTGCTTCTCCATATTTGAACATCGTATCCGGGCACCAAATGCATGCAGGGTTAAAATGGACCAGTAAAATTTTAGCCTAAGTGAACGAGGAGAAGGAGAAGCAATCAAGACAATTAGTTACCAATCCCAGTGAACACAGTGTTTTTTAATTTCTTTAGGTTTTATCACAAAGATCTTTGGTCTCAGCGAATTTGCGTTAATCGGTAACTGGACTGTCCTGGCACTTCATGGACATAAGGTAACGGTTAATGATGATGTCATTTTATGAATTCTTCTGATTTGTTTCTTCACTCTTAATTTGAAGAAGTTTTTAATTGCTCAGACTGTACCGCTACTACAAGTGATTTCTTTTCCAGAGCACACAAAATGTCTCAGTGAAGTTTGAAGTGAAAGAATATGGTAGGAATACATTTTGATAAATTACACACAACTGTTTAAAAAGCATATCATAATAATTGGATACCCATTTTTCGTTTTAGTGCTCCCGAAGTTTTCTGTCAGCATATCAGGACCGAAATATATACTACCAAATGTAAAAGCCATTACCTGTATAATTAAAGCAAGGTATGTGATCAAATAATTTTTCTACCTTATTTAAATTTCAAAGAAGCAAGGTGTGTTCAGGGTCAAAAGAAAATTGTATTAAAGTGGCGTGAGCACACAGTTATTCCAGAGTATTTTGTGCTTTGTTTTCTCTCACGTGGATACAAATGCAAGTTTATTGAAACGAGTTCGACTCTCACAGGATACCAATATGGCCGCCGTTTCATTGTTTTGGAAAACCAATATGGCTGCCGGTGACGTCACGTGAAAAAGTTGTAGATCTCAGGCTCTTCGCTTGACTTATTGACGCAAGTTTTAACCTAAACACTATTATTAAACTATGTATGTAAAAATACATGTTTTCTTGTAATTTTGCAGATACACTTATGGAAAGCCAGTCAATGGAACGGTACTGGTCAAGTTTTCCATGGTAGGGCGACGCATCAGGGGTGTTTCAGTGAGACAATTAGCTGATGAGGTAACTTTGCCAAATTGATTGCTCTATTTACGGCAAAAAGTGATTTAATAAAGATCAGGACATTCGAACCTCTGTATGGTACCTACAAACACGTTGTCAGATTTTCGAATTTCACTTTATTTGAAGGGTTTTATGTCGTTGAAATACATATATAATTAATTTACTTAAACTGATTGAATCAGTTAAACTGAGTGCATGATTCAATATTTTATCTAATTCTCTTTTATAGTTAAGGGATGGAAAAGCCTATTTTACTATCAGAGCTGACGACATTAAGAACGCCCCTGGTCTTCCGTGGTTCCCGGAAGGTCGAAGGCTTCAGGTCGAGGCTGATGTGATCGAGAAGACTTCTGGGAAGAAAGAGAGCGCAATCGACAATGGAATCTACTTTGTCAAATCTCCTTTCAAGATTGAACGCAAGGCAACTGCCGAGTACTTTAAACCGGCTCTGCCGTTCATGGTTAAGGTACAAGATAAGACACCTTTTAGCTCGTGTCATTTCTCTGTAAATATTTGTTCTGCAGTCAAAGATTGGACCATTCTGTGATCATGTTGGTTACTTGCATTCTAAGTGTATTGTGACACCGGACCCGGCTGTTAGATTTAAATTGTTGTAAGGCCATTCTTTTTCATTTGATGCGACTGAAAGATATGGCGCCGGGAGTTTGCTGGAACCATTTTACACACCTGGGGCCCGTTTCTCAAAAAACCCGGTAACTTAACGGGCCCGAAATCAGATTTTGAAATCAAAATCTCAAGGAAAAAAAGGGTGTGTTCTGACCTCTAATGAAGTCCATTTTGTTTCTTTAGCTGATAACTTTACTGTATAATATTCAAAACTTTTAAAACTCCCATCTGGAAAGGAAAACAAAACAGCTTAACAGGCCCGGTAATTACCGGGAGCTTCGAGAAACGGTCCCTGGGCCGGGTTTTTCAAAGCCCGATAAGGCCAACCTAGGCCGGGATTAGCGAGAATTTCTATTTCATTTTTGTAACTGTTTGGCGAGGTTTTCTTTTTATATTATTTGTCCATCAGTTTTGAGTTTAAATTATTTAAAAATACACAAAAACTAACCCTTCGGTTAACTTTCAATCCCGAGTTAGCATTAATCGGCTTTCGAACAACCCTGCCCTGCATGAAAAGAATCTCTAAGAGAGTGACGTGTCTGTGCTAAGAACAAAGCACAATGGGCCCGTCTAAGACAGCTTGGATACAAACGCGGACCACTCGTTCTTGCGTGAAGCCCACTTAGCATCAGGCATCATCGCGAATACTGAAAGACTTCTAAACTGCTATTTTTTTTATTGTTTGCATCAGGTTGATTTGCTGTATCCTGATAAGAAACCAGCTGTTGGAATCCCCATGTCTATTTCAGTAACAGCAACGACAGCTTCCGGAAGAAAAATGCAATTAAGAAAATCTGAAGTTGCAAAGGATGGTGTCAATTTCGAAGACACAACTGACAATCAGGGCAGAGCAAATTTTGTTATTGATGTACCAGGAGATATCAAGGCAATGAAGATGAGAGTAAGTGTGCACAGGCTTAACAAATAACTTTTTTCGTGTGTGCACCAAACCTTTCCTTGTTGTGTTTCCTCCGAACGTTTCAGTAGAGCGAACGATACCTTGTTGACGACTTCACAGCAGCTAAACCATCATCCTGTTCCAACGCCATTACCAGGTTTTGTTGCTTCTAAGATTAC
>JAHPZR010045897.1:0-41822 GCA_019787425.1 Platygyra sinensis
TATGTTCTCTTGTGTTACAGTTGCGACATGTAGCATTCCTAAATTTTGCACTTCGATCGCACGTGGCCAGCATTTCCACATAAAAACAAGCGTACGAATTCGACTGAGGAGGCGAAGGCGAGTTTGGACGGATACCTTGGCGTAAAAGAGGAGTTACACGAGAATTTCCACCAGAGGACGGCGAAACTGCAGAATTCTTGGAAATGGAATCGACAGATGAGGTCGACAAAACAGAAGGATTCTTTGAAACGGAATTCACAGATTGGGTCAGTTGCTGCTGAACTTGTACGCTCTCCTTCGCTGCGATTTCATCCGCTATAGCCACTTCCAAGGCTTGCTGAAGTGTGCGATCTTCACTTAGGAGCTTTTTACGTGTTGCTGGATTTCGAATGCTGCATACGAACTGGTCTCGAAGACAACGGTTCAGGAATTCCCTGAAATTGCAAGTCGACGCCAGATTCTCAAACGAGCGCTGTAAACAGAAATGGTTTCGTTGTCTTCTTGAAAGCAACAATGGAATCTGTAGGATTCTGCGACCTCCAATTGTTTAGGTTTAAAATGCTGCTGAAGTAACTCGCATAGCTGCTCGAATGTTTTGTCTTTCGGATTCACTGGACTGCACAAATCACGAAGAACGCTGTAAGTCTTCTTGCCAATCACGGAAATCATAACGGCCACCTTTTTCTTTTCTGCTGCAGCGATAACTGCTTCCGATGCACTCATTGGATAACTTCCAATGTTGTTTGCAACAAAGAATTGATCAAGTCTTTCCGAATGAACTGTAAATGTCTCAGTCGAAGGTTCAAATTCTCCAATGGCGCCCAACAGCGGCGAGGCCATGGCGGCGGCAACCAGAAGCGTGAAAACACGAAACAGCGAAACAATATTAGAAGGAATCATGTGGTGTACAAGTAACCCAGAAAGTAAACAAAGTAGAATCTATCCCATCCTTGTCGCCAAATGTTACAACCAGAGAAACTGAACAGTTCGAATAAACGAATGAGAATATATTTCAACAAGCAATTCACTTGTGCAAACACAACACACCTAAAAAAATGTGTCGCGTCAAGTACATGCGCATTACAAACTCAAGAAGCCTTATGACGTAACAAGACCCTAGGCTATGATATAACAGTAATTATATCACGTTTCACGAGCTGAACGTTTGCGTAAAGATTAAAAAGATAACAAATGCTCAGTCGGACAGTGTGAGTAACCGTGAGTTTTAAAGCGCAGTACCATATCGGAAACCCAAACGCTGTAAAGAAGCTAACCATTAACCCCTTGCATTAACCCTAACCCTAATCAGTATTTTCAGTGCTTAGGCCTATAATCAGTATTTACTTTGTGGCGGTTTGAGATATGAAAACAAGTCCTAACCATCTTTTAAATTGTTTCCGGGTAATGTTTTCTCGCAAAACATTGGAGGTTGTTGCTAAATATTACATAATGTCTTTGTGAGTGCAAAAGAGTTAAAAAAGCGCGGTTATAAGTTTTTTTTAGTTTTGTCGGTGAGCAGACCAAAACTCCCACTCACTCGGCCAATTGTCGTCACCGGATGATGTCATCATCAGCCAATTACAGGCCATTTCTCAGCTCTTTTTGTCATATTCCCTTTCAGGGGCATTTTGTCAAGTTACCAAATTAACTATTCAGACAGAACATGGCCGTCTGTGAGAAATGTTTATTTGGTCAAAATTGGGCCAAACTCCGTTGGAAATGCATATCAGGACATTTACAAGGATAAAGAATGTAACTTAGGACCAGTTGCTGGCTACCAAGGCTGAAATTATCCAGAGTTAAGCTGTATTTTCGTTTTGCGTGCAAAACAGAAGAGTTTGTAATCTGGAATTTTTGTTTCTGTTCACTTTTGAAGGAGATATTCAATGCGCTATAAAGATATTATGTCTGGTTATGAATCACGCTGATGGTGATAAATGTAAGATCGTGTTTACTTCGCTAGAAGCAATGATAGAATTTTCTGGGGAAAAAAGTTAAAACTTAGCCTTTACGCTCGTGAAAAACCCTTTTAACATATGTAAATTGATAGTGGTTTGAAAGGTCAAGGTTTTTTTCCTCAGACATCAACAAAATTATCCGATTACAAGTAACGCTAGACCCGTCTCATGCAAAGAATGTTTCCATATCTCAAACCGCCCTCACCCTATTCACGTACACTCGCATGAAATTTCTTGACACAGAGGCTTAGTTTCTGCTCAACAAATGTTGTCAAAGTGCAAGTCTCTTCAATTTTAAAGGAAAAAAAATTTTTGTTGTGTCGAGGTGGATTTGAACCCAGTCTTTCACCCTAACCACTAGACCACCGAGGAAAAGCTACAGAGAGAAGGTTTAATTTAAGTACCATATCGGAAACCCGAACGCTATAAAGAAGCTAACCATTAACCCTAACCCTTATCAGTATTTTCAGTGCTTAGGCCTATAATCAATATTTACCTTGTGTACGCATCACAAGGTATCCAAAGGTAGTTTGAAATATGGGAACAAGTCCTAGCCATCTTTTAAATTGTTTCCAGGTAATGTTTTCTCGCAAAACGTTGTTGCTAAATATTACGTAATGTTTTTGTGAGTGCAAAAGAGTTTAAAAAGCGTGGTTTTAATTAAACCGCGCAGCTGCAGGCTGGGCGGTTTCTTGCTCTGCCTTCAGTTTAATTTTTTTTTAACCGCGCGGCCTGGGGCCGAGGCGCGGTTCTAGTTTTACACGGGTTTTTTTTTTTTTTTAGTTTTGTCGGTGACCAGACCAAGACCTCCGCTCCTCCAAGTCTTGGTCGGGACTTTGAATCACGCAACCTGTTATGTTTACTCGCCAAAAACTTTTTAAACATTAATACACGAAAATGTTACACATATTTTTTACTTTATTGTGTCTGAAATGTATTTTCTTTTGGTTTTATCGAAGCATTCGATTCAATGCAAAAAAACGTGTCAGAACGTGTAAGGATTACTTCATTGGTAGGGAAATAACCACCGTACTAAAAATAGTCGTAGACAGCGTTACTTTTGAATTATGTGGCTCGCGTGACTATTTTGCTAGCTCCTTACTCGTAAAGAAAACCGATTAAATTTAATCGAGAATTTGAAGAGGGAAAGCTGTTGTTTATAGCCTTGGTATCGAATTGTTCGTATCGTTCATGCCCAGACATATCCTAGAAAAAGTTCCAGATTAAGACCATTACGTCATCGAATATTTCACATGATGGTGCAATCGATTTCAAGGGATATTTAAGTGATTATGCAATAAGAGGTTTAGACAGTTTGTGTGTAGTTGTTGTTGTCAGTTAGTGTGCTACAGATTGATCAGTTGATTGCGTGTCTATGATCATCAGTGAATCAACAAGGACTGCTTGCAGACAAGAAGCGTAAAGGTAGGTGTTCGAGATATTATTTTGTCTTTACTGTGTGTGAAATACATTTTTCTGGCTTTATCGAAGCGTTGGATTCGAAGGGAATATTACGTACGCTAAAAAAGGAATTACGTCAGCCAGATGATATGCACTGATGTTGTAGGTTTGACTTTCGCTACGTGACAAAAAATATCACGCTTACTTTGCAAGTTTATTTCACCAAAAGTATTGGTCATTAATTTATTTGAACATTTTCGAATGTTCCTTTTGGGATTAGCCAATTCAAGTGAATTCTCGGACTCATCGAAGTGAGTGAAGAGAAGTATTAAGTATTTAATATGCTGAGGTAAACAAAAACTTGTCAGAACTTGCAAGGGGAAAACCCTGAGAGTGAAAGGCAGCGAGAGTCACGTTCCTCGTAATGAAATTCGGTCGTTACGTAACAATAGATGACGGCGGTAACTATGTCACGTTTCACGAGATTGCTTATGGTGCAATCGGCCACAAAGGGTAAACAGCTCGTGTGTAGTCGTTGTCAGTTGTTGTGCTACAGATTGATCAGTTGATTGCGTGTCTATAGTCATCAGTGAATCAACAAGGACTGCCTGCAAACAAGAAACGTGAAGGTAGATATTCGGGTGATTATTTTGTCTTTACTGTGTGTGAAATACATTTTTCCGGCTTTATCGAAGCATTGGATTTGAAGGGAATATTACGTACGCTAACTAGTGAGACAATCTCAGATAGTGCAGAGTATTATGCAGGATTGTCAGTACTTTTTGAGTCATCTGCTGCCTATATGTAACCTGTTAGTTCAAAGCTCAAAAATAACTTACAATTACTGTTTGTCAAGACGATTTTAAACTTTACTCTGGTGTTTTACGTTGAATTTCGTTCATTTTAAATTCATTAATACGTTAAACTAGCAAACGTGATATTTTTTTTTCAACGTCAACATTTGTAACTTGATACTTTTGTTTTCCTCGCAAAGTTTGTAACACGATACCCTTGTTTTCTCAAAAAAACCATACAAATGAAGATATTCTCGCTCATTTCCTGGTAGAGAAAGATGAAATAATGTTATTGACTTATGAAAAAAAATGGAAGAGGAATGATTTTGTTTCATTCAAGAGGCAAATTTTCATATCATCGATAAACAGTTACTAATTAAATTATCAAATGGTCACCTCATGTCTCGGAATAGCACGTTCTTATTATGTTACCACTGTTGGTTTTAACAATAAACCAGTTCAAAATACAGAAGGTTATCGATGCCGTTTAATACAACCGAGAAGCGTTTTAAGTTGACTGATATTATATCGTACATCGGTAAATGAGTCCGCTCAAAGACTGACTGGCTGTACTTGGTGAGCCAGTAGACCAGTCAACACTAGGAAAATTAAAGTCACCAGTGATAATAATGTCAGAAATTCCAGAAATGGAGACATTATTGAGAAATCTCCTGAATTCTTCTAAGAATCCCTCTCCAATGTCAGGTGGTCTATAGAAAACTGCAAACAACAGACATCTGGAGTTACTTATCCTTAGTTCACAAGCCAACATCTCGGTGTTAACCTCCAAATCATATCTACGAACACAATGCAGATCTGATTTTATCGCTTGCAACATGCCACCACCACGCTGATTACATCTATCTCGACGAAAAATATTATAGTCTTCAAGGTGGAGTTCACGATAATATCTATTATTTAAATTTTTATCTCTTAAATTATAACGGTTCTTGGGAGGGTCTTTTTTCAGGTGGTCTGCCTTGTATGGGGTCTCCGACTCTTTTGCAGACTATCCTTATGGCTTTGTCTCTATTTATTGTATCAACGTTTTTTTATGCCATTAAATTGTAATAAATAAATAAATAAATAAATTTATTTGCGGTTTCCATAAGTGCCACAGTGTCTACAGCAATATTTGAGGAGTTTCTTTTGTCATGACATTAGTAATCTTAATGCCGCTAACTCGGAAATGTTTTGGGTGAATACATTTGTTAACTTCTTGTTCTCTTTCATAGGGGATAAAATAAACAAGTGGCTGAGGAGATCTATTCGTTTCCCTCTTTAGAGCTTAGCAAACACGAAATAGTTTGAAAACAGCACACAACGTTTTTGAACCGAGATAGGGATGATTCCAGAAGATACGCTGTCACAGAAGCGTTCTTTTCACTAAAAGGGAGAACTGATATTACTTAAAGTTATGACAGCTATCGTCCATTAAGACAAGAGTGTGGTATCGCACACATGAATCTGAACTCGAGAACGGATTGTATCATGCTGACAATGGTAGAGCGCATGCGTCTTACATGTTGTGTTGTTACATAAGGAAAAGCATCTAACGTTCGTGTATAATTGAAGGGGTGAGTGGAATAAAGCCCTAAGTGACTTTTAGAAAATGTTGAGGCAGCCAGGATTGAAAGACCTACCAGCACTTGTTACAGTTTCCTCTTGTGTCCATCATTGTCTAAAAAGAACTAGTAATAACTACTGGTTCTTTTGAAACAATAACCAAAACCAGAGTAATAAACTGTGAAGATTTCTGGCAGCTATTTCAAATCTAGCTGCCTCAAAGTTCCAAAAGTCACTTAGGGCTTTATTCCACTCACCCCTTCAATTGTGTATATGAAATGTATTGTTTAATTTGCCTAACATATAGTTAACACAATGCTAATCAATCTGCGCATGCGCTTCGGGTAAATTGCTTTTGTTCTTAAGAGAATAGTACCAATAGGATAACAAGAGAATATTGGAACCATATGCAGTTTTGTGATGTTATCCACGATGTAATTTAAGTGTAGTACGTTTTACATAGCAATCAAAGGTACCTACCCCACCTCCTCAAAACAAAACGAATTTAATTAACTGGAATTAATTAATTAAACAAACATTAAAGTTTACACCTTATTGCCATAGTGCTTTAGCAAAGTCAATCCCCAAACCATCCCAATAATGCACTCTACACTAAAAAAGGTATTACGTCAGCCACATAATGCGCTGACGTTGCAGTTTCACTTTCCCTACGTGACAAATAATACCCTGCTTACTTTGCGAGTTTATTCCGCCACAAGTATCGCTCATTAATTTATTTGTACATTTGCGAATGTTCCTTGTGGGATTAGGCAATTCAAGTGAATTGGGCTTTTTCCTGAGGTAAACGAGAACTTGCCAGAACTTGCAGGGGGAAGACCCTAAGAGTTCTAAAATTAGCCGTAATAAGACATCCTAATGCACTTGGTGGTTTTAGGTTTCATCGGAGTTCGGAGTTATAAGCACACCATCTATTGTGCGACAAAGTTAGTCTTCCCTTACGTCTTTTCCTTTGTACTTTGCATTGCTCGGAGTCGGACAGTGTGAGTAACCGTGATTTTTAAAGCGCGGTTACAACCGCGCCGCGTTTCTTGTTTTTTAGTTTTGTCGGTGACCAGACCAAGACTTCCGCGCGGTCAAGTCTTGGCCGGGAGTTCGAATCAAGCAACCTGCAATGTTTATTTGCCAAAAGCTTTTGAAACATGGATACACGAAAATGTTACACATATTGTTTTCTTTATTGTGTGTGAAATATCTTTTCTTTTGGTTTTATCGAAGCGTTCAATTCGAAGCAAAAGGACGTGTCAGAACGTGCAAGGATTACGTCACTGGTAGGGAAATAACCACCGTACTAAAAAAAGCTGTGAACAGCGTAACTCTTGAATTATGTGACTGGCGTGACAACTTTGCTAGCTTCTTAGTCGTAAAAATAACTGGTTAAATTCAATCGTGACTTTGACGAGAGAAAACTGTTCTATAAAGCCTTGCTATCAAATTGTTCGTATCGTCAGTTCAAGCTCAGACATATCCTAGAAAAAGTTCCAGATTAAGACCATTACGTCATCGAAGATTTCACCATAAGTAAGGCTTATGGTGCAATCGGCTTCAAGGGGTAAACAGTTCGTGTGTGGTCGTTGTCAGTTGTTTTGCTACAGATTGATCAGTTGACTGCGTGTCTATAGTCATCAGTGAATCAACAAGGACTGCCTGCAGACAAGAAACGTGAAGGTATATGTTCAGGTAATATGATTATTTTATCTTTACTGTGTGTGTAATACATTTTTCTGGCTTTATCGAGGTGTTGGATTCGAAGTGAATATTACGTACGCTAAAAAAGGTATTACATCAGCCACATAATGCGCTGACGTTGCAGGTTTCACTTTCGCTAGGTGACAAATAATATCCTGCTTACTTTGCAAGTTTATTTCACCAGAAGTATTGGTCATTAATTTATTTGAACATTTGCGAATATTTCTTGTGGGATTAGGCAATTCAAGTGAATTCTTGGGCTCATCGAAGTGAGTGAAGAGATTTGAAGGAATTTAAGTATTTGCTGAGGTAAACAAGAACTTGCCAGAACTTGCAGGGGGAAAACCCAAAGAGTTCTAAAATTAGCCGTAATAAGATACCCTAATGCACTTGGTGGTTTTAGTTTTCAGCGGAGTTCGGAGTTATAAGCACACAATCTATTGTGCGACGAAGTTAGTCTTCCCTTACGTCTTTTCCTTTGTATTTGGCATTGCTCGGAGTCGGGCAGCATGAGTAACCGTGATTTTTAAACCGCGGTTATAACTGCGTGAAATATATTTTCTTTTCGTTTTATCAAAGCGTTGGATTCGAAGGGAAAATTACGTCAGCCATGGAATTCACTGACCTTGCATCTTTCACTTTCACTACGTGACAAATGAGATCGTTCTTTGTAAATATTTCTCCAGAAGCTACTGTCATAAATTTATTCAATTTTCCGAGTATTTCTTGTGGGTTTGGGCAATTGAAATGAATTCTTAAGCTGTTTTTTGGGAGCGAATTCAGAGATGTGAAGGAAAATTAAACATTTGCTGAAATAAACAAAATCATGCCAGAACTTGCAGGGGGAAAACCCCAACCGTTCTAAAACTAGCCGTGGATAACGTAAAGCTCACCTTGTGTGATTCGCGTGACTTTTTTATAGTCCTGTACCCATAAAATATTAAAAATGAATTTTCTTCTCTTTAGTTAGTACAAAATAAATTGCCTTTTTGTATTATTAACCGCGCAGCTGTAGACGCGTGGTTAATGGTTTGCCTTCAGTTTATTTTTTGTTGTTTTGTCGGAGACCAGAGCCAAACTACCACTCGGCCAAATGTCGTCAATGTCGTCACTCGTTACCAGTCCTAGCCAGACCCAAACCTCCGCTGGTGATGTCATCGTCAGCCAATTACGGGCCATTTTTAGTTCTTTTCCTCATACCTTCCCTATGGAGAGTTTTGTCTAGTTGGTGAATTAAATATTCGACCAAAGAAAATGGCTGCACTGCGTTTCATCTCGGAACATATGTAAATACATATTCGTTTGAAAGGTTAGTGAACCTTCCAGGGTATTTTTTCCTTGGGGAAAAACAAAAACATTCGATTACAAGTCACGCGAAACCCACGCTATGCAAAGAATATAATCAAATACGCCTTTCAGCACATGAATGCTGAAAAGCAGCGAAAGTCACGTTTTGCGTAATGAAAGTGGGTCGTTATGTAACAGTAGATGACAGCGGTAACTATGTCACGTCTCACGAGCTGAACTTTCGTATAAAGATTGAATGTCACGTTTCACGTTCTGAATGTTCGCATAATAATTTTTCACAACGAGAGCTTAGGCCGCCTATTCCACACATAGAGCTAAGACTGAAACAAGTTAATTTTAAAGCGTGGTTACACGATTTAAAAAATCGTCTTGTTTTTTTTAGTTTTGTCGTTGAGCAGACCCAAACTCTCGGCCCACTCGGCCAATTGTTGTCACCGGATGATGTCATCATCAGCCAATTACAGGCCATTTCTCAGCTCTTTTCGTCATATCCCCCCTCAGGAGCATTTTGTCAAGTTAGCAAATTAGCTATTAAGACAGAACATGGCCGTCTGTGAGAAATGTTTATTTGGTCAAAATTGGGCCAAACTCCGTTGGAGATGCACATCAGGGCATTTGCAAGGATAAAGAATGTAACTTAGGACCAGTTGCTGGCTACTAAGGCTGAAATTATCCAGAGTTAAGCTGTATTTCCGTTTTGCGTGCGAAACAGAAGATTTTGTAATGTGGAATTTTTGTTTCTGTTCACTTTCGAAGGGAATATTCAATGCGCTATAAAGGTATTACGTCTTACCATGGAACACGCTGACGGTGATAAATGTAAGATCGTGTTTACTTCGCCAGAAGCAACGATGGAATTTTCTGGGGAAAAAAGTGAAAACTCAGCCTAAACCCTTTTAACATATATTCGTTTGAAAGGTCAAGGTATTTTTCCTTTAATAGACGTAAACAAATCTCTCGGATTACAACACGCTATGCAAAGAATATAATCATTGAATCATGCAACTTGTACTGTTCACTTTCGCTGTGGAATCGATCACGCAACTTGTGATCTGTTGACCCGTCAATATACTAGAAATCCAGAGCTTTGTAGTGTTCGCTGTGGAGATGAATTTGGCTTGGAATTTTACTGGAACGGAGCGCTTAACCCTGTACTATGATTCTGTGGAAGAATTGGGGTGGCTGGCATGCTTTAAGTGTCTTTTTTTTCGCTTCGAGAAGGAGTGACTTTAAAACCGAGTATGTAGCTTTAGCTTTACTCTTAGCTTTAGCTTTACTGAGTGTGTAGCTTTAGCTTTACCGAGTATGTAGCTTTAGCTTTACTCTTCTTACCCAGGAAACTCAAAAAGCAATAAATCGCTTAAAAGGTTTCGGATCGCGCAGAAACTCAAGATGACTATAAAAAAGACAACAAGGCATTGAGGTCGGTTGCTTTTATTACACTGAAAATTTACTAAAATTTAGGCTAAAATGTCTATTGACGTTTGTCGTGTGTCATTGCTGATGTTATTAAAAAGCTGTATGTTCACCTCGTTAGACCTCTCAAGCGTGGTCTACTCATCAAGCTTATTTAAGCGATATGGCAGAGGCTGTACAACGTCGGGTGACTAAGCTCATGGTTGGGAATAGGATTTCTTACAAAGAACGTTTGAATAAGACTGGTCTAATATAGTTATCTTCTAGACGAATCTATTTACTCTTCATTTTTTTCATTCAAATGTCTGCATAGTTATTATGGCCTCGATATCTTTAATTGTCTGCAGTTTTATAATTCTGAGCATGAACCCGGCATTTTGAGGAACACTGAACTAACTTTTAAAACTAACTATGCAAGATCAGAATTATTTAGGTCGTCTTTTTTTCCTAGAGTTGCTCGTCTTTGGAATAATTTACCTATATCTATTAGGAAGAGGGAATCACAAATCAGTGTTCAAAAAAGTCCTAAGACTCTACTCTTTTGCTACTGATAGCAGAGATTTAATGTAACTGTTATTTAATTTCAGTCAGCATTATTTTTGTAATACATAATATTTTACTATGTTCATTTTATAATACTGCCTGTCATTATGTATATTTTACTCATATTCTTGTTTCACATATATTGTTTCTGGTGTGGTGGCCTTTATCACCAGGGAAGTTCATTCCTGTTGCTAGGTCTTCCAGCAGCTATTTATTTATATGTTTGTATGTACATATATTTATCTGCTGTAAAATTATTAAGCAAAGTAAAGTACAAACCCTTTGTAACACAACACCTTCATTTGCTGAAAGGCGAGAGTCACGTTTCGCGTAATTTAAGTCGGTTGTTATGTAACAGTAGATGACGGCGGTAACTATATCACGTTTCACAAGCTGAACGTTTGCGTAAAGATTAAAAAGATAACAAACGCGCAGTCGGACAGTGTGAGTAACCGTGAGTTTTAAAGCGTGGTACCATATCGGAAGCCCGAACGCTATAAAGAAGCTAACCATTAACCCCTTGCATTAACCCTAACCCTAATCAGTATTTCAGTGCTTAGGCCTATAATCAGTATTTACTTTGTGTACGCATCACAAGGTATCCAAGGGCGGTTTGAGATATGGAAACAAGTCCTAACCATCTTTTAAATTGTTTCCGGGTAATGTTTTCTCGCCAAACGTTGTTGCTAAATATTACGTAATGTTTTTGTGAGCGCAAGAGTTAAAAAAGCGCGGTTTTAATTTTTTTAAAAATTCTTGTTTTTTAAATTGTTTTTTTTTTTTTAATTCTTGTTTAGTTTTGTCGGTGAGTAGACCCATACTCCGACTCACTCGGCCAATTGTTGTTACCGGATGATGTCATCATCAGCCAATTACAGGCCATTTCTCAGCTCTTTTCGTCATATCCCCCCTCAGGAGCATTTTGTCAAGTTAGCAAATTAACTATTCAGACAGAACATGGCCGTCTGTGAGAAATGTTTATTTGGTCAAAATTGGGCCAAACTCCGTTGGAGATGCACATCAGGACATTTGCAAAGATAAAGAATGTAACTTAGGACCAGTTGCTGGCTGCTAAGGCTGAAATTATCCAGAGTTAAGCTGTATTTTCGTTTTGCGTGCGAAACAGAAGATTTTGTAATGTGGAATTTTTGTTTCTGTTCACTTTCGAAGGGGTTATTCAATGCGCTATAAAGGTATTACGTCTGGCCATGATGGAACACGCTGACGGTGATAAATGTAAGATCGTGTTTACTTCGCTAGAAGCAATGATGGAATTTTCTGGGGAAAAAAAGTTAAAACTTAGTCTTAGCGCTCGTGAAAAACCCTTTTAACATAGGTAAATCGATAGTCCTTTGAAAGGTCAAGGTATTTTATCCTTAGACATAAACAAAATTCTCCGATTACAAGTAACGCTAGACCCGTCTCATGCAAAGAATGTTTCCATATCTCAAACAGCACTCTCCCTATTCACGTACACTTACATGAAATTTCTAAGTTTCTTGACACACAGACTTAGTTTCTGCTCAACAAATGTTGTCAAAGTGCAAGTCTCTTCAATTTTAAAGGAAAAAAAAATTTCGTTGTGACGAGGTAGATTTGAACCCGGGGCGCTAACACGGCAGTGTTCCATCCTAACCACTAGACCACCGAGGAAAGGCTACCGACAAATGGTTTAATTTAAGTACCATATCGAAAACCCGAACGCTATAAAGAAGCTAACCATTTAGACTGCAAAACAGTCGTATTTTTTGCGAACGCGAGCGACGGTCCATATTCAAACGAAAGGTCTGGAGCGAGGATCACGCTTACGGCGCTTCGCGCCTTCCGAAAACGTCCGAAAACGACTGTTTTGTAGTCTACTAACCATTCTCTACTTGCACAAATCCCATTATACACCTCTTTTACCCCCAAAAAATTTGCATAGGCATTGTTTTAGATTACTCTTGGGACATGTTCATGTCCCAGGAGAAATTGCAAACAATGAGTATGCCAAATTTTTGGGGGTTAAATAGGTGCATTGTGGTATTGTGCAAGTACTGAATTAACCCCTTGCATTAACCCTAAGGCTAATCAGTATTTTCAGTGCTTAGGCCTATAATCAGTATTTACTTTGTGTACGCATCACAAGGTATCAAAGGGCGGTTTGAGATATGGTAACAAGTCCTAACCATCTTTTAAATTGTTTCCGGGTAATGTTTTCTTGCAAAACGTTGTTGCTAAATATTACGTAATGTTTTTGTGAGCACAAGAGTTAAAAAAAGCGCGGTTTTAATTTTTTTTTTAAATTCTTGTTTAAATGTTGTGATCAATAAGGTCCTCTATGACGTGAAATTTGAAGAGGGAAAGTCGGCTCTTCAACGGAAGGTAAAACGCTCAAGAACATTCAACCTAGCGGTACCTAATTTAAATAAAATCTTTTTTATTTTGGAACATATAGAGAGAGCCTCCCATTATCTTTTGTACAAAAGAGGAAAATCGCCCAAACACTAGTGAGATCCAAACTCTAATTGCAAGGCGTTACGTTTGCGAGCAGTATAAGTCGTGGAGATCTGTTACAACTTTTAATTTCTGTGTTAGTCTACGACAACCTCGACTGTATACGAGGAACTGATCATCAAACAAATAATCTTGAACACTGAGCTAAGACGAAACTATCTTAACTTCACAACTTTTAAACTAAGGGCCTCCGCGTTGTTGCAAGGTTGTTGTCAGAACTGTTATGAAAACCCTCTCTTTTCCGTAGATAATCAAATTTTCGAGGAAACACTGGATTTGGAGAATGCAGATGACTGTAGCAATGACGACAGCCCAGTTCTTGACGACAATGATGATTTAGCTATAGAGGATGGACTGACTGAAAACACTGCGGAAGAGATCGAAGGAGATAACCTGTCGAAGTTCCTTTTCAAAATAAAGGAGGAAAACAAGCTTACCCAAACGTGTGCTCAACAAATTGCCACCGTGACCAAAAAGCTTTTCCAAGGTGCCGTGAGCAGAATTAAAAGGAATGCAGAGCAGTGTTTATCAAACGGTGGAGTAGTTAGCGCTAACATCCCCGGTTTTGATGCGGTGTTCTCGGACGAAGTTCTGGATTACAACGACGTAATGGTGTCCAATCTGGAAACTTTCCGTAACAGAGAGGGTATAAATATCCCATTTATTGTAAGTAAGATTTTATAATGTACACTGTCGGCGTAATTAAATGAGTGAAAAGTTTAGGCGCGGTGGGTGACTTAAACCCTAAATATTGAAAAGGGAAGTTAAATGGATACCAACCCCTCGATCGGCACAAAGCCAAAGACATTACCTTGTCAAAGCAGCTCTTGTAGGGGAATAAGCTTGCCACTGCAACACTTATTTGTTTCAACTGATTTAATGATTTAGGAACTTTACATATTGAAGTCATATCAGGAATTATTGATTCCAGTTAATACTACGTTTCGGCCAAATTCAAATCATTAACCCGCACGTTTTTTTTTTATTTTATTGTAATGAGTTCGTACCCAATTTTAGCGTTTCAGTAATTATGTTATTTTGTAATAGCTGCGATTCCATGTAACGACTCTATTGTAAGATTAGACAATATCAAATTTTCGTAATTCTGTGCTTTAGACAACTTCTAAAAGCGGTTACGACGTTCGCCTTAATAATAGTATATGCCAGACCTCCCCTAGCTCGTGCCTAAGTTATGAAAAATAACCCTGGCAATGTTACCACTGTTTTAGGAGCCTCAAAAACATGTGCTAGGAAGACGGAGAGTCGTCAGGAAACGTGGAAGCAAAAGGAGAATCCTCATGACGGAGGATGCGTTTTATTACATACCATTGCTTCGCTCTTTGGAAATTCAGTTGCGATCAAAAAGTATATTGAGTATGGTTCTCAATGGTCCCGACACTTCCCAAAACGAAAATGTGCTAAGCGACTTCTGCGATGGAACGATTTTTCAAAACCACGAATTGTTTAGCAATGACCCCGCCGCCCTGCAAATTTTGTTGTACTTTGACGACATAAATCTGAGCAACCCTCCAGGCCCGTAACCAGGATTTTATGTGGGGGGGTGCTAACGAGGCCAAAGTGGACCAAACTACCGAAATGTATTCTTTACTGTCTGATCCGTTTATTTAGGAAAGTAGCGATACATGAGAAATTGTAACGATAAAGTACGCGGTAGGAACTGAATATTACATTTGTCGAATACAACTGTTTGAATTAAGTTATAAAGGACTAATTTAACGATGTAAAATGATACGTCAAAATATACTGCGGCACTAATCCCTCAGAATAGTGCTGAGCTCCAGCTTCTGTAAACATGTACCTGCAGATGGCGTAGTGCGCGCGCAAAAACGCGAATGACTCACTTACTGGGGAGGTGACAGGAAAAAATGTAACGGGCACCGTAAAAGTTTTAAAAAAAGATCAATAACTTTAAAAAAAGCTTGGTTACCCCTACATTTCATGTTGCGAAATGGAAGCGGCAAGCCTATTCAGCATGTGATTAGTTTCTGATTGTGAGCAAAAGGTATTTAGACTGTATTTTAGCTCAATCAGAGGAAGGCTGTCAGAGACGCTAAAAGCGCTTTTGCAGCGATTTTGTTGTTAAAAACGTACCAAAATTGATTTTGATGTTACCATTTGCCATATAGTTTAAAGATCTTTTAAAATGTGTTTGCGTTTCTGTATCAGTAAATGCGAATTCTAAGGAAATCTGTGAGGAAATATCCTTTCCCCCTTTTTTGAGAAAATGCTGATGTCAGCATTTTTGTTGAGATTCAAGGTTAATTATCTCGAAAAAATGCGTGGCTACCCCTATTTTTCTTTGTGGATTCCAATAGCCCTTGCAAAGTTCTACTTTTTCCGCGGGGTCCTAACCTGGCGCAAAAACCTTTGTATTTAGTAGGCACCGTCCTTAACTCTCGTGCAAAGCGTGCGCAAGTTAATTTCATTTACATAAGCTCGGACATCTGTGCGCTCATTGAAATGTTCTGAATGGCTCGGGCTACCAGAGCGCAGCTGGTTTTAGTTTCTCGGTGAGTACATTACTGCCTTTTCTATTCTTTGTTTTTGTTTAAATATCTCTGTTAAGTTTTAAACTTCATTTAACCGACTACACTCCTAAACTTGGCTATCGAGTATCAAAATGCGGACCTTTGGGTCCTGTGGGGGGGGTGCGAACGCACCCCGTGCACCCCCCCCCTGGTTACGGGCCTGCCCTCTTACCAACAAGGTACACAAAATAACATTATTTTATTACCAACTTGGTAATATAAGAAAGGAGTATCGATCTAAGCTGGATTCGATCCACCTTTTCGCGGTCTGCAAGATAAGCTATATGCGGTTTTATGGATTGAATAGCATTTTAAAGCCCCTTGTCAAGGAACTGAAATCACTTGGTTCCAACAGGGGTTACCCGTTTCGTGTTTTTGATGGGCACGGGCAACTTCGAGGTGCGGTTCTGGCTTTACTTGCTGACACTCCCGCTAGCCACCTAGCAGGAGCTTTCAAAGAAAAAGTTGGTGGAGCAAGAAAAAAAGTGCCGCCATTGCATGGCAAGTTTCCAGACGATGAATGAATGCTTTACGGAGGAAGAATTTACGTTAAGGAATGAATTAGATCATGAAGAACAGCTAAAGTTAATTGAAAACGCGCCCACTAAATTTTTAAAAGAATATTGTTCAATGCTTTTTGGGGTTAACGGTCGGTCAAAGTTGGAAGAAGCGCCTTATTTTAATGTTTGCCAACAATTACCTCAAGACGTCATGCACGTCTTTATGGAGGGTGTCATTTCTTACGAACTGAAATACTTGCTGAATTTTTGAGTTATTTTTTTGTAAAAAAAAATACCTCTTAGTCGGCGCGTCGAGTATGTTATGGACGGGTCAACGGATCAGTGAGTCAGTGAGTGAGTCAGTGAGTGAGAGATGTATGTATGTCACGCCAATCAGATCGGATCTACTATAAACAGCCAATCAAATTTCTTGTTTTAAAGGTAAATGATATATGAGAAGATTTGATCCCGATACAGTTCAGAACGGCCATATTTATTCTTCTATAAAAGAGGAGAAAGTATTCATTTATTGGGTTTACTTCGGCATTTTCTGTGGGTTAGGCTGAGGATTTTATGTGCCTTGAGGTTTGAAACAGTGCTTGAACTAGTTGTATGCAAATGAGTGAGATGTTTTTTTTTATTTTTAGTTACAAAGGTAACTTGATATTTTTGTTTTTCACAAGGAGTAAATTCAATTAGACGTCACGCATCGTTGCTTCTAGTTCTTAGGAAATGTTTTAGAGGAGACGGGACTATTTTGATTTAATTTTGAAAGAGTACGAACGTTTACAATAGGTACAGGAAACGATTATTTTGTTCTTGTTGCATGCAAATATAGAGAGATATTTTTATTTTTTAGTTACAAAGCTAAGGGTAATTTGACACTTTTGTTTTTCACAAGGGAGTAAATTCAATTAGAGCTGATACATCGTCATTACTTGTTCCCACGAGATCCTTGCTATTTTTAGTTACAAATGGTAACTTGACACTTTGTTTTTCATATGGGATCAAATCGTTCCCACGAGATGCTTGCTACTTTTAGTTACAAACGGTAATTTGACACTTTTGTTTTTCATTTGAGAGCAAATCGTTCGCACAAGATGTTTGCTATTTTTAGTTATAAATGGTAACTTGACACTTTTGTTTTTCATATCGGAGTAAATTAAATTAAACTTTCAACGTGTCAGAACGGTTTTTTCTCTTTCTTTCTATTTTCGATGAAGAAGTGTTGTGTAAAAAGGGTAAACTTACAACTCGTATAAAATGCGAAAAGGTCTCTTAACTTGAGTATTTTGAGCAAAAATTCCTCTTGGGGTTGGAAGGGCTACATGTATGTGATCGATGAGTGAGGGAGTTATGCATGTGCGCGTGTCACACCAATCACGGTGTGGGTATCAAAGAACGAATCAAATTGTCTGTTAGAAAATAAGATGGTACCTACATTAATCTGGAGACATGTCGGATTATTGTACGTTGTTCAGTCAAACATTTGATGGCTTACTATTTAGCCATCTTACCATTACCGATGTAACATGGTATGTACATCATAAATTCCCAGTTTCTTTCTTGCTGTACATCGCAACCAAAAAACCTTAACTAAATCATTACTGTAAACAGTTTTACGAATGCTCCTTTCACAAAAAAATAACTCTTGCACGCTTTGCGTGCCTATGTTTATATCAAGGAAAAAGGTTACTTCACCTTGGCAGATTTAAACAATGGAATTCAAAGTTTCCCATATGGCTATTCTCATATTAAAGACAAACCCTGTGTTATAAAAGACTCCGACCTGGACCGGCAAAGTTCAAGTAATCTTGACCAAGGCGCCGCACGCATGTGGCTTTTGACACAGGTTTTGCCTTTAATCTTGAGTTCACTAGTGGACACAGACACAGAGCATTGGGCGTGTTTTGCTTCACTTCTCGAAATAGTGAAAATTTCATTTTCTAACACTATCTGCCAAGAAACTATTTTGTACCTAAAAACTGCCGTTAAAGAACACTTGGCCTTGTTCAAGAGAGTTTTTCCTGACGCCCCAATAATTCCAAAGCAGCACTTCCTTGTCCACCTTCCAAGTCAGCTATTCAAGTTTGGGCTATTAGTAAGAAGTTGGTGCATGCGTTTTGAGGGCAAACACGCATACTTTAAAGACCTATCTAAAAAAATTGAAAATTTTAAGAATATCGCACTCTCACTGGCGTTGAAACATTAGAAAATTGAATGTGCCCAAAACACGGCAGTGGACGATGTTGATGGTAGTGCTGAGTCCAGCTCCCTCTTTGGGAGTGATGTGATGTTTGGTAAGACTAAAAGTCTTCTAGGGAATGATAAGGAGTCTGTACGACGTGCAATTGACCGGTTTCATCAATTAGATTTCCCGGCCACAGCAGAAATAATGCTGTGTAACCCCGGGGGAGGTACTCGGTATATCCCTGGGTGAGGAGGTGCGGCCCGGCCCCTCATACCCTGACCCTGTTTAAGACAAATATCGCTGATTTTCCTACCCTGTTTAAGACAGAATTACGAGTTTTGATACCCTGTTTAAGACATAAATTAAGTTGCGGTTACAAATTGTGTGGCTTTCTTGTTGTGTAATCAATGGAATTTTAATGTGCCTGGCATCAATGCCAAAGTCAACGGAAGTCAACATTAATTTACAAGAGCTTGTAAAAATTTTGCTGTTTATCGTCCAAGAAAAGGTATCCCATTTAAGACAAAAATTGATAAACCGATACCCTGATTAAGACAAAAAATGATAAATTCAATACCCTGTTTAAGACAAAAATCCCGAAAAACATACCCTGGCTGGTCGCACGTCCCCATTAAGCCTTTATAAGGGAGTACCCCCCGGGTGTGTAACTCTATAACTCTAAAGGGCACCAAGTACACTCCAGGAACAAACAATCTTTTGCATATTGGATACGACCCATTTGGCCTCCCAGAGTTTGGCAGCTTGGTCAAAGTTTGGTTTGTTTTGGATGTCGGTGTTTTCTTCGTTACTAAAGTTATGGAGAGTGTTGCATTCCGACAAGAGCTGAACGCAATGGAAATAGAAGATGCATCTCTTCCTCAAGGGCTTTACGTCGTTCGTCCAGATGACCTTCCTTTTTTCCAAGTCCATCACTGCTACAAATCTGACGAAAAAATGTACATACCATTTAGACACTGGTATATATTTGACCATCAATAGGATAGTCGTTTGACTACAAATAGTTTATTTGGTATCCTGTTACAGCTACTCCAGTTATCAGTTGACGAATAAGCTAAGCACTATCTGGTCTTGTACCGTGGGTTAATCAACTTAAAAAAAATCACAATTAGTACGTTCTTAGGAAGATTTACTCAATTAACTCATTTACTACAGTTTTACCCTGTTTATTCAGTAACGGTTGCGTTTTTACTAAAAGATGTAATTCAAGTGTAGAAATCAAGTTATGTACCTTTAACTTCTACTTTCGTTGCTAAAAGGTGTGTAGCGGTCCCGGGGGGAGTACTTAACAAAGTTTAATACGGGGAGTCTCCGCCTCAAGGTCTAACCCCTTACCCTTTATATACCATTTTGGCAGAAAAGGTACCCTTTTTATATACCTTTTATTGAAAAAAGTTACCCCTTTGACACTACCTTCTTTGGGAGGTCTTGCTCTTATTTTCTTCTTTTATTTTTACCTCAACTGTTGAAATCCCTTAACATTTTATATACCTGAACCCCGAAAAAAGATACCCCTTTAACCTTTCGGGCGGAGCCTCCCCGTATAGGCCATTATAGGGAGTAACCCCGATGGGGGGGGGGGGGGGGGGGGTGGTCGCGGTCCTTTAACAATGAAATTTCTCGGTGCGTATTTAGCTGAGATTTACTGATTTGAATAGTGATTTTTCACAACCGTGAAAACTGCCTGTTATCTTGCCATTTTTCTAGCGATTTGTATCTATATGAAAGCTCCATTTCAATCGCGGTTTAAAATTAAGTATCAGTCAAAATCGTCTGGAAGTATATCTTTTGTAGTGAATTTATAGAGAGAGTTGCAGGGCTGCTGTAAGCTTCCACCGCAATCAGAAAAATCTACTTTGTTCAGTTTTCTGAAAGTAACTTTGTTCGACGACCTCAGACATGTAGTGCCTTTCGTGAACCAATTACCAATTGTACATTCACGTTTAACAGGGTTGCCACTCATTAGAACCCAAAAAATTCCCTGACTTTTCCCTGACTTTTCACTGACCTCAAAACAATTTTCACTGACCTTGCATTAGGCGAAGTATGGAATAAGCGAAATCCACTTTTACATTAACTTCAGTTTCTTGTGCAAACCATCAATATTCTTCTCTTCATTTTCAATCTCTTTCCGTTTTTCACGGGATTTTGAACGCATGGCATTTGACTTCACTAGCAAATCCATTTTGTGTTTTGTTTCAGCCTCTGTGGCAAGTTCATCTGCTTCTTTAGTAAGTTCCTGAACCATTTTCTCAAGTCTCTCCTTCTTCTTTCTTGATGACTGAAGCTCCTCCTGTACTTCTTTCTTCCTCTTCTCTTTATCACTGGCGTCTTCTGTTTTCTTTTTCTGAAGTAAGCAGCTCTGGTATCTTGCGTGAGCATGCCTGCAAGATACCAGAAGTTCCTTTGTTACAGAGTCTTCTATAGGACCATCTTGATTCTTGATACCATCATATGCCATGCGATAGGTCAATTCCGTAGTTGTCCTATCGCATGGCATATGATGGTATCAAGAATCAAGATGGTCCTATAGAAGACTCTGTAACAAAGGAACTTCTGGTATCTTGCAGGCATGCTCACGCAAGATACCAGAGCTGCTTACTTCAGAAAAAGAAAACAGAAGACGCCAGTGATAAAGAGAAGAGGAAGAAAGAAGTACAGGAGGAGCTTCAGTCATCAAGAAAGAAGAAGGAGAGACTTGAGAAAATGGTTCAGGAACTTACTAAAGAAGCAGATGAACTTGCCACAGAGGCTGAAACAAAACACAAAATGGATTTGCTAGTGAAGTCAAATGCCATGCGTTCAAAATCCCGTGAAAAACGGAAAGAGATTGAAAATGAAGAGAAGAATATTGATGGTTTGCACAAGAAACTGAAGTTAATGTAAAAGTGGATTTCGCTTATTCCATACTTCGCCTAATGCAAGGTCAGTGAAAATTGTTTTGAGGTCAGTGAAAAGTCAGGGAAAAGTCAGGGAATTTTTTGGGTTCTAATGAGTGGCAACCCTGTTAAACGTGAATGTACAATTGGTAATTGGTTCACGAAAGGCACTACATGTCTGAGGTCGTCGAACAAAGTTACTTTCAGAAAACTGAACAAAGTAGATTTTTCTGATTGCGGTGGAAGCTTACAGCAGCCCTGCAACTCTCTCTATAAATTCACTACAAAAGATATACTTCCAGACGATTTTGACTGATACTTAATTTTAAACCGCGATTGAAATGGAGCTTTCATATAGATACAAATCGCTAGAAAAATGGCAAGATAACAGGCAGTTTTCACGGTTGTGAAAAATCACTATTCAAATCAGTAAATCTCAGCTAAATACGCACCGAGAAATTTCATTGTTAAAGGACCGCGACCACCCCCCCCCCCCCCCCCCCCATCGGGGTTACTCCCTATAATGGCCTATACGGGGAGGCTCCGCCCGAAAGGTTAAAGGGGTATCTTTTTTCGGGGTTCAGGTATATAAAATGTTAAGGGATTTCAACAGTTGAGGTAAAAATAAAAGAAGAAAATAAGAGCAAGACCTCCCAAAGAAGGTAGTGTCAAAGGGGTAACTTTTTTCAATAAAAGGTATATAAAAAGGGTACCTTTTCTGCCAAAATGGTATATAAAGGGTAAGGGGTTAGACCTTGAGGCGGAGACTCCCCGTATTAAACTTTGTTAAGTACTCCCCCCGGGACCGCTACACACCTTTTAGCAACGAAAGTAGAAGTTAAAGGTACATAACTTGATTTCTACACTTGAATTACATCTTTTAGTAAAAACGCAACCGTTACTGAATAAACAGGGTAAAACTGTAGTAAATGAGTTAATTGAGTAAATCTTCCTAAGAACGTACTAATTGTGATTTTTTTTAAGTTGATTAACCCACGGTACAAGACCAGATAGTGCTTAGCTTATTCGTCAACTGATAACTGGAGTAGCTGTAACAGGATACCAAATAAACTATTTGTAGTCAAACGACTATCCTATTGATGGTCAAATATATACCAGTGTCTAAATGGTATGTACATTTTTTCGTCAGATTTGTAGCAGTGATGGACTTGGAAAAAAGGAAGGTCATCTGGACGAACGACGTAAAGCCCTTGAGGAAGAGATGCATCTTCTATTTCCATTGCGTTCAGCTCTTGTCGGAATGCAACACTCTCCATAACTTTAGTAACGAAGAAAACACCGACATCCAAAACAAACCAAACTTTGACCAAGCTGCCAAACTCTGGGAGGCCAAATGGGTCGTATCCAATATGCAAAAGATTGTTTGTTCCTGGAGTGTACTTGGTGCCCTTTAGAGTTATAGAGTTACACACCCGGGGGGTACTCCCTTATAAAGGCTTAATGGGGACGTGCGACCAGCCAGGGTATGTTTTTCGGGATTTTTGTCTTAAACAGGGTATTGAATTTATCATTTTTTGTCTTAATCAGGGTATCGGTTTATCAATTTTTGTCTTAAATGGGATACCTTTTCTTGGACGATAAACAGCAAAATTTTTACAAGCTCTTGTAAATTAATGTTGACTTCCGTTGACTTTGGCATTGATGCCAGGCACATTAAAATTCCATTGATTACACAACAAGAAAGCCACACAATTTGTAACCGCAACTTAATTTATGTCTTAAACAGGGTATCAAAACTCGTAATTCTGTCTTAAACAGGGTAGGAAAATCAGCGATATTTGTCTTAAACAGGGTCAGGGTATGAGGGGCCGGGCCGCACCTCCTCACCCAGGGATATACCGAGTACCTCCCCCGGGGTTACACAGCATTATTTCTGCTGTGGCCGGGAAATCTAATTGATGAAACCGGTCAATTGCACGTCGTACAGACTCCTTATCATTCCCTAGAAGACTTTTAGTCTTACCAAACATCACATCACTCCCAAAGAGGGAGCTGGACTCAGCACTACCATCAACATCGTCCACTGCCGTGTTTTGGGCACATTCAATTTTCTAATGTTTCAACGCCAGTGAGAGTGCGATATTCTTAAAATTTTCAATTTTTTTAGATAGGTCTTTAAAGTATGCGTGTTTGCCCTCAAAACGCATGCACCAACTTCTTACTAATAGCCCAAACTTGAATAGCTGACTTGGAAGGTGGACAAGGAAGTGCTGCTTTGGAATTATTGGGGCGTCAGGAAAAACTCTCTTGAACAAGGCCAAGTGTTCTTTAACGGCAGTTTTTAGGTACAAAATAGTTTCTTGGCAGATAGTGTTAGAAAATGAAATTTTCACTATTTCGAGAAGTGAAGCAAAACACGCCCAATGCTCTGTGTCTGTGTCCACTAGTGAACTCAAGATTAAAGGCAAAACCTGTGTCAAAAGCCACATGCGTGCGGCGCCTTGGTCAAGATTACTTGAACTTTGCCGGTCCAGGTCGGAGTCTTTTATAACACAGGGTTTGTCTTTAATATGAGAATAGCCATATGGGAAACTTTGAATTCCATTGTTTAAATCTGCCAAGGTGAAGTAACCTTTTTCCTTGATATAAACATAGGCACGCAAAGCGTGCAAGAGTTATTTTTTTGTGAAAGGAGCATTCGTAAAACTGTTTACAGTAATGATTTAGTTAAGGTTTTTTGGTTGCGATGTACAGCAAGAAAGAAACTGGGAATTTATGATGTACATACCATGTTACATCGGTAATGGTAAGATGGCTAAATAGTAAGCCATCAAATGTTTGACTGAACAACGTACAATAATCCGACATGTCTCCAGATTAATGTAGGTACCATCTTATTTTCTAACAGACAATTTGATTCGTTCTTTGATACCCACACCGTGATTGGTGTGACACGCGCACATGCATAACTCCCTCACTCATCGATCACATACATGTAGCCCTTCCAACCCCAAGAGGAATTTTTGCTCAAAATACTCAAGTTAAGAGACCTTTTCGCATTTTATATGAGTTGTAAGTTTACCCTTTTTACACAACACTTCTTCATCGAAAATAGAAAGAAAGAGAAAAAACCGTTCTGACACGTTGAAAGTTTAATTTAATTTACTCCGATATGAAAAACAAAAGTGTCAAGTTACCATTTATAACTAAAAATAGCAAACATCTTGTGCGAACGATTTGCTCTCAAATGAAAAACAAAAGTGTCAAATTACCGTTTGTAACTAAAAGTAGCAAGCATCTCGTGGGAACGATTTGATCCCATATGAAAAACAAAGTGTCAAGTTACCATTTGTAACTAAAAATAGCAAGGATCTCGTGGGAACAAGTAATGACGATGTATCAGCTCTAATTGAATTTACTCCCTTGTGAAAAACAAAAGTGTCAAATTACCCTTAGCTTTGTAACTAAAAAATAAAAATATCTCTCTATATTTGCATGCAACAAGAACAAAATAATCGTTTCCTGTACCTATTGTAAACGTTCGTACTCTTTCAAAATTAAATCAAAATAGTCCCGTCTCCTCTAAAACATTTCCTAAGAACTAGAAGCAACGATGCGTGACGTCTAATTGAATTTACTCCTTGTGAAAAACAAAAATATCAAGTTACCTTTGTAACTAAAAATAAAAAAAACATCTCACTCATTTGCATACAACTAGTTCAAGCACTGTTTCAAACCTCAAGGCACATAAAATCCTCAGCCTAACCCACAGAAAATGCCGAAGTAAACCCAATAAATGAATACTTTCTCCTCTTTTATAGAAGAATAAATATGGCCGTTCTGAACTGTATCGGGATCAAATCTTCTCATATATCATTTACCTTTAAAACAAGAAATTTGATTGGCTGTTTATAGTAGATCCGATCTGATTGGCGTGACATACATACATCTCTCACTCACTGACTCACTCACTGACTCACTGATCCGTTGACCCGTCCATAACATACTCGACGCGCCGACTAAGAGGTATTTTTTTTTACAAAAAAATAACTCAAAAATTCAGCAAGTATTTCAGTTCGTAAGAAATGACACCCTCCATAAAGACGTGCATGACGTCTTGAGGTAATTGTTGGCAAACATTAAAATAAGGCGCTTCTTCCAACTTTGACCGACCGTTAACCCCAAAAAGCATTGAACAATATTCTTTTAAAAATTTAGTGGGCGCGTTTTCAATTAACTTTAGCTGTTCTTCATGATCTAATTCATTCCTTAACGTAAATTCTTCCTCCGTAAAGCATTCATTCATCGTCTGGAAACTTGCCATGCAATGGCGGCACTTTTTTTCTTGCTCCACCAACTTTTTCTTTGAAAGCTCCTGCTAGGTGGCTAGCGGGAGTGTCAGCAAGTAAAGCCAGAACCGCACCTCGAAGTTGCCCGTGCCCATCAAAAACACGAAACGGGTAACCCCTGTTGGAACCAAGTGATTTCAGTTCCTTGACAAGGGGCTTTAAAATGCTATTCAATCCATAAAACCGCATATAGCTTATCTTGCAGACCGCGAAAAGGTGGATCGAATCCAGCTTAGATCGATACTCCTTTCTTATATTACCAAGTTGGTAATAAAATAATGTTATTTTGTGTACCTTGTTGGTAAGAGGGCAGGCCCGTAACCAGGGGGGGGGTGCACGGGGTGCGTTCGCACCCCCCCCACAGGACCCAAAGGTCCGCATTTTGATACTCGATAGCCAAGTTTAGGAGTGTAGTCGGTTAAATGAAGTTTAAAACTTAACAGAGATATTTAAACAAAAACAAAGAATAGAAAAGGCAGTAATGTACTCACCGAGAAACTAAAACCAGCTGCGCTCTGGTAGCCCGAGCCATTCAGAACATTTCAATGAGCGCACAGATGTCCGAGCTTATGTAAATGAAATTAACTTGCGCACGCTTTGCACGAGAGTTAAGGACGGTGCCTACTAAATACAAAGGTTTTTGCGCCAGGTTAGGACCCCGCGGAAAAAGTAGAACTTTGCAAGGGCTATTGGAATCCACAAAGAAAAATAGGGGTAGCCACGCATTTTTTCGAGATAATTAACCTTGAATCTCAACAAAAATGTTGACATCAGCATTTTCTCAAAAAAGGGGGAAAGGATATTTCCTCACAGATTTCCTTAGAATTCGCATTTACTGATACAGAAACGCAAACACATTTTAAAAGATCTTTAAACTATATGGCAAATGGTAACATCAAAATCAATTTTGGTACGTTTTTAACAACAAAATCGCTGCAAAAGCGCTTTTAGCGTCTCTGACAGCCTTCCTCTGATTGAGCTAAAATACAGTCTAAATACCTTTTGCTCACAATCAGAAACTAATCACATGCTGAATAGGCTTGCCGCTTCCATTTCGCAACATGAAATGTAGGGGTAACCAAGCTTTTTTTAAAGTTATTGATCTTTTTTTAAAACTTTTACGGTGCCCGTTACATTTTTTCCTGTCACCTCCCCAGTAAGTGAGTCATTCGCGTTTTTGCGCGCGCACTACGCCATCTGCAGGTACATGTTTACAGAAGCTGGAGCTCAGCACTATTCTGAGGGATTAGTGCCGCAGTATATTTTGACGTATCATTTTACATCGTTAAATTAGTCCTTTATAACTTAATTCAAACAGTTGTATTCGACAAATGTAATATTCAGTTCCTACCGCGTACTTTATCGTTACAATTTCTCATGTATCGCTACTTTCCTAAATAAACGGATCAGACAGTAAAGAATACATTTCGGTAGTTTGGTCCACTTTGGCCTCGTTAGCACCCCCCCACATAAAATCCTGGTTACGGGCCTGGAGGGTTGCTCAGATTTATGTCGTCAAAGTACAACAAAATTTGCAGGGCGGCGGGGTCATTGCTAAACAATTCGTGGTTTTGAAAAATCGTTCCATCGCAGAAGTCGCTTAGCACATTTTCGTTTTGGGAAGTGTCGGGACCATTGAGAACCATACTCAATATACTTTTTGATCGCAACTGAATTTCCAAAGAGCGAAGCAATGGTATGTAATAAAACGCATCCTCCGTCATGAGGATTCTCCTTTTGCTTCCACGTTTCCTGACGACTCTCCGTCTTCCTAGCACATGTTTTTGAGGCTCCTAAAACAGTGGTAACATTGCCAGGGTTATTTTTCATAACTTAGGCACGAGCTAGGGGAGGTCTGGCATATACTATTATTAAGGCGAACGTCGTAACCGCTTTTAGAAGTTGTCTAAAGCACAGAATTACGAAAATTTGATATTGTCTAATCTTACAATAGAGTCGTTACATGGAATCGCAGCTATTACAAAATAACATAATTACTGAAACGCTAAAATTGGGTACGAACTCATTACAATAAAATAAAAAAAAAACGTGCGGGTTAATGATTTGAATTTGGCCGAAACGTAGTATTAACTGGAATCAATAATTCCTGATATGACTTCAATATGTAAAGTTCCTAAATCATTAAATCAGTTGAAACAAATAAGTGTTGCAGTGGCAAGCTTATTCCCCTACAAGAGCTGCTTTGACAAGGTAATGTCTTTGGCTTTGTGCCGATCGAGGGGTTGGTATCCATTTAACTTCCCTTTTCAATATTTAGGGTTTAAGTCACCCACCGCGCCTAAACTTTTCACTCATTTAATTACGCCGACAGTGTACATTATAAAATCTTACTTACAATAAATGGGATATTTATACCCTCTCTGTTACGGAAAGTTTCCAGATTGGACACCATTACGTCGTTGTAATCCAGAACTTCGTCCGAGAACACCGCATCAAAACCGGGGATGTTAGCGCTAACTACTCCACCGTTTGATAAACACTGCTCTGCATTCCTTTTAATTCTGCTCACGGCACCTTGGAAAAGCTTTTTGGTCACGGTGGCAATTTGTTGAGCACACGTTTGGGTAAGCTTGTTTTCCTCCTTTATTTTGAAAAGGAACTTCGACAGGTTATCTCCTTCGATCTCTTCCGCAGTGTTTTCAGTCAGTCCATCCTCTATAGCTAAATCATCATTGTCGTCAAGAACTGGGCTGTCGTCATTGCTACAGTCATCTGCATTCTCCAAATCCAGTGTTTCCTCGAAAATTTGATTATCTACGGAAAAGAGAGGGTTTTCATAACAGTTCTGACAACAACCTTGCAACAACGCGGAGGCCCTTAGTTTAAAAGTTGTGAAGTTAAGATAGTTTCGTCTTAGCTCAGTGTTCAAGATTATTTGTTTGATGATCAGTTCCTCGTATACAGTCGAGGTTGTCGTAGACTAACACAGAAATTAAAAGTTGTAACAGATCTCCACGACTTATACTGCTCGCAAACGTAACGCCTTGCAATTAGAGTTTGGATCTCACTAGTGTTTGGGCGATTTTCCTCTTTTGTACAAAAGATAATGGGAGGCTCTCTCTATATGTTCCAAAATAAAAAAGATTTTATTTAAATTAGGTACCGCTAGGTTGAATGTTCTTGAGCGTTTTACCTTCCGTTGAAGAGCCGACTTTCCCTCTTCAAATTTCACGTCATAGAGGACCTTATTGATCACAACATTTAAACAAGAATTTAAAAAAAAAATTAAAACCGCGCTTTTTTTAACTCTTGTGCTCACAAAAACATTACGTAATATTTAGCAACAACGTTTTGCAAGAAAACATTACCCGGAAACAATTTAAAAGATGGTTAGGACTTGTTACCATATCTCAAACCGCCCTTTGATACCTTGTGATGCGTACACAAAGTAAATACTGATTATAGGCCTAAGCACTGAAAATACTGATTAGCCTTAGGGTTAATGCAAGGGGTTAATTCAGTACTTGCACAATACCACAATGCACCTATTTAACCCCCAAAAATTTGGCATACTCATTGTTTGCAATTTCTCCTGGGACATGAACATGTCCCAAGAGTAATCTAAAACAATGCCTATGCAAATTTTTTGGGGGTAAAAGAGGTGTATAATGGGATTTGTGCAAGTAGAGAATGGTTAGTAGACTACAAAACAGTCGTTTTCGGACGTTTTCGGAAGGCGCGAAGCGCCGTAAGCGTGATCCTCGCTCCAGACCTTTCGTTTGAATATGGACCGTCGCTCGCGTTCGCAAAAAATACGACTGTTTTGCAGTCTAAATGGTTAGCTTCTTTATAGCGTTCGGGTTTTCGATATGGTACTTAAATTAAACCATTTGTCGGTAGCCTTTCCTCGGTGGTCTAGTGGTTAGGATGGAACACTGCCGTGTTAGCGCCCCGGGTTCAAATCTACCTCGTCACAACGAAATTTTTTTTTCCTTTAAAATTGAAGAGACTTGCACTTTGACAACATTTGTTGAGCAGAAACTAAGTCTGTGTGTCAAGAAACTTAGAAATTTCATGTAAGTGTACGTGAATAGGGAGAGTGCTGTTTGAGATATGGAAACATTCTTTGCATGAGACGGGTCTAGCGTTACTTGTAATCGGAGAATTTTGTTTATGTCTAAGGATAAAATACCTTGACCTTTCAAAGGACTATCGATTTACCTATGTTAAAAGGGTTTTTCACGAGCGCTAAGACTAAGTTTTAACTTTTTTTCCCCAGAAAATTCCATCATTGCTTCTAGCGAAGTAAACACGATCTTACATTTATCACCGTCAGCGTGTTCCATCATGGCCAGACGTAATACCTTTATAGCGCATTGAATAACCCCTTCGAAAGTGAACAGAAACAAAAATTCCACATTACAAAATCTTCTGTTTCGCACGCAAAACGAAAATACAGCTTAACTCTGGATAATTTCAGCCTTAGCAGCCAGCAACTGGTCCTAAGTTACATTCTTTATCTTTGCAAATGTCCTGATGTGCATCTCCAACGGAGTTTGGCCCAATTTTGACCAAATAAACATTTCTCACAGACGGCCATGTTCTGTCTGAATAGTTAATTTGCTAACTTGACAAAATGCTCCTGAGGGGGGATATGACGAAAAGAGCTGAGAAATGGCCTGTAATTGGCTGATGATGACATCATCCGGTAACAACAATTGGCCGAGTGAGTCGGAGTATGGGTCTACTCACCGACAAAACTAAACAAGAATTAAAAAAAAAAAAACAATTTAAAAAACAAGAATTTTTAAAAAAATTAAAACCGCGCTTTTTTAACTCTTGCGCTCACAAAAACATTACGTAATATTTAGCAACAACGTTTGGCGAGAAAACATTACCCGGAAACAATTTAAAAGATGGTTAGGACTTGTTTCCATATCTCAAACCGCCCTTGGATACCTTGTGATGCGTACACAAAGTAAATACTGATTATAGGCCTAAGCACTGAAATACTGATTAGGGTTAGGGTTAATGCAAGGGGTTAATGGTTAGCTTCTTTATAGCGTTCGGGCTTCCGATATGGTACCACGCTTTAAAACTCACGGTTACTCACACTGTCCGACTGCGCGTTTGTTATCTTTTTAATCTTTACGCAAACGTTCAGCTTGTGAAACGTGATATAGTTACCGCCGTCATCTACTGTTACATAACAACCGACTTAAATTACGCGAAACGTGACTCTCGCCTTTCAGCAAATGAAGGTGTTGTGTTACAAAGGGTTTGTACTTTACTTTGCTTAATAATTTTACAGCAGATAAATATATGTACATACAAACATATAAATAAATAGCTGCTGGAAGACCTAGCAACAGGAATGAACTTCCCTGGTGATAAAGGCCACCACACCAGAAACAATATATGTGAAACAAGAATATGAGTAAAATATACATAATGACAGGCAGTATTATAAAATGAACATAGTAAAATATTATGTATTACAAAAATAATGCTGACTGAAATTAAATAACAGTTACATTAAATCTCTGCTATCAGTAGCAAAAGAGTAGAGTCTTAGGACTTTTTTGAACACTGATTTGTGATTCCCTCTTCCTAATAGATATAGGTAAATTATTCCAAAGACGAGCAACTCTAGGAAAAAAAGACGACCTAAATAATTCTGATCTTGCATAGTTAGTTTTAAAAGTTAGTTCAGTGTTCCTCAAAATGCCGGGTTCATGCTCAGAATTATAAAACTGCAGACAATTAAAGATATCGAGGCCATAATAACTATGCAGACATTTGAATGAAAAAAATGAAGAGTAAATAGATTCGTCTAGAAGATAACTATATTAGACCAGTCTTATTCAAACGTTCTTTGTAAGAAATCCTATTCCCAACCATGAGCTTAGTCACCCGACGTTGTACAGCCTCTGCCATATCGCTTAAATAAGCTTGATGAGTAGACCACGCTTGAGAGGTCTAACGAGGTGAACATACAGCTTTTTAATAACATCAGCAATGACACACGACAAACGTCAATAGACATTTTAGCCTAAATTTTAGTAAATTTTCAGTGTAATAAAAGCAACCGACCTCAATGCCTTGTTGTCTTTTTTATAGTCATCTTGAGTTTCTGCGCGATCCGAAACCTTTTAAGCGATTTATTGCTTTTTGAGTTTCCTGGGTAAGAAGAGTAAAGCTAAAGCTACATACTCGGTAAAGCTAAAGCTACACACTCAGTAAAGCTAAAGCTAAGAGTAAAGCTAAAGCTACATACTCGGTTTTAAAGTCACTCCTTCTCGAAGCGAAAAAAAGACACTTAAAGCATGCCAGCCACCCCAATTCTTCCACAGAATCATAGTACAGGGTTAAGCGCTCCGTTCCAGTAAAATTCCAAGCCAAATTCATCTCCACAGCGAACACTACAAAGCTCTGGATTTCTAGTATATTGACGGGTCAACAGATCACAAGTTGCGTGATCGATTCCACAGCGAAAGTGAACAGTACAAGTTGCATGATTCAATGATTATATTCTTTGCATAGCGTGTTGTAATCCGAGAGATTTGTTTACGTCTATTAAAGGAAAAATACCTTGACCTTTCAAACGAATATATGTTAAAAGGGTTTAGGCTGAGTTTTCACTTTTTTCCCCAGAAAATTCCATCGTTGCTTCTGGCGAAGTAAACACGATCTTACATTTATCACCGTCAGCGTGTTCCATGGTAAGACGTAATACCTTTATAGCGCATTGAATATTCCCTTCGAAAGTGAACAGAAACAAAAATTCCACATTACAAAATCTTCTGTTTCGCACGCAAAACGGAAATACAGCTTAACTCTGGATAATTTCAGCCTTAGTAGCCAGCAACTGGTCCTAAGTTACATTCTTTATCCTTGCAAATGCCCTGATGTGCATCTCCAACGGAGTTTGGCCCAATTTTGACCAAATAAACATTTCTCACAGACGGCCATGTTCTGTCTTAATAGCTAATTTGCTAACTTGACAAAATGCTCCTGAGGGGGGATATGACGAAAAGAGCTGAGAAATGGCCTGTAATTGGCTGATGATGACATCATCCGGTGACAACAATTGGCCGAGTGGGCCGAGAGTTTGGGTCTGCTCAACGACAAAACTAAAAAAAACAAGACGATTTTTTAAATCGTGTAACCACGCTTTAAAATTAACTTGTTTCAGTCTTAGCTCTATGTGTGGAATAGGCGGCCTAAGCTCTCGTTGTGAAAAATTATTATGCGAACATTCAGAACGTGAAACGTGACATTCAATCTTTATACGAAAGTTCAGCTCGTGAGACGTGACATAGTTACCGCTGTCATCTACTGTTACATAACGACCCACTTTCATTACGCAAAACGTGACTTTCGCTGCTTTTCAGCATTCATGTGCTGAAAGGCGTATTTGATTATATTCTTTGCATAGCGTGGGTTTCGCGTGACTTGTAATCGAATGTTTTTGTTTTTCCCCAAGGAAAAAATACCCTGGAAGGTTCACTAACCTTTCAAACGAATATGTATTTACATATGTTCCGAGATGAAACGCAGTGCAGCCATTTTCTTTGGTCGAATATTTAATTCACCAACTAGACAAAACTCTCCATAGGGAAGGTATGAGGAAAAGAACTAAAAATGGCCCGTAATTGGCTGACGATGACATCACCAGCGGAGGTTTGGGTCTGGCTAGGACTGGTAACGAGTGACGACATTGACGACATTTGGCCGAGTGGTAGTTTGGCTCTGGTCTCCGACAAAACAACAAAAAATAAACTGAAGGCAAACCATTAACCACGCGTCTACAGCTGCGCGGTTAATAATACAAAAAGGCAATTTATTTTGTACTAACTAAAGAGAAGAAAATTCATTTTTAATATTTTATGGGTACAGGACTATAAAAAAGTCACGCGAATCACACAAGGTGAGCTTTACGTTATCCACGGCTAGTTTTAGAACGGTTGGGGTTTTCCCCCTGCAAGTTCTGGCATGATTTTGTTTATTTCAGCAAATGTTTAATTTTCCTTCACATCTCTGAATTCGCTCCCAAAAAACAGCTTAAGAATTCATTTCAATTGCCCAAACCCACAAGAAATACTCGGAAAATTGAATAAATTTATGACAGTAGCTTCTGGAGAAATATTTACAAAGAACGATCTCATTTGTCACGTAGTGAAAGTGAAAGATGCAAGGTCAGTGAATTCCATGGCTGACGTAATTTTCCCTTCGAATCCAACGCTTTGATAAAACGAAAAGAAAATATATTTCACGCAGTTATAACCGCGGTTTAAAAATCACGGTTACTCATGCTGCCCGACTCCGAGCAATGCCAAATACAAAGGAAAAGACGTAAGGGAAGACTAACTTCGTCGCACAATAGATTGTGTGCTTATAACTCCGAACTCCGCTGAAAACTAAAACCACCAAGTGCATTAGGGTATCTTATTACGGCTAATTTTAGAACTCTTTGGGTTTTCCCCCTGCAAGTTCTGGCAAGTTCTTGTTTACCTCAGCAAATACTTAAATTCCTTCAAATCTCTTCACTCACTTCGATGAGCCCAAGAATTCACTTGAATTGCCTAATCCCACAAGAAATATTCGCAAATGTTCAAATAAATTAATGACCAATACTTCTGGTGAAATAAACTTGCAAAGTAAGCAGGATATTATTTGTCACCTAGCGAAAGTGAAACCTGCAACGTCAGCGCATTATGTGGCTGATGTAATACCTTTTTTAGCGTACGTAATATTCACTTCGAATCCAACACCTCGATAAAGCCAGAAAAATGTATTACACACACAGTAAAGATAAAATAATCATATTACCTGAACATATACCTTCACGTTTCTTGTCTGCAGGCAGTCCTTGTTGATTCACTGATGACTATAGACACGCAGTCAACTGATCAATCTGTAGCAAAACAACTGACAACGACCACACACGAACTGTTTACCCCTTGAAGCCGATTGCACCATAAGCCTTACTTATGGTGAAATCTTCGATGACGTAATGGTCTTAATCTGGAACTTTTTCTAGGATATGTCTGAGCTTGAACTGACGATACGAACAATTTGATAGCAAGGCTTTATAGAACAGTTTTCTCTCGTCAAAGTCACGATTGAATTTAACCAGTTATTTTTACGACTAAGAAGCTAGCAAAGTTGTCACGCCAGTCACATAATTCAAGAGTTACGCTGTTCACAGCTTTTTTTAGTACGGTGGTTATTTCCCTACCAGTGACGTAATCCTTGCACGTTCTGACACGTCCTTTTGCTTCGAATTGAACGCTTCGATAAAACCAAAAGAAAAGATATTTCACACACAATAAAGAAAACAATATGTGTAACATTTTCGTGTATCCATGTTTCAAAAGCTTTTGGCAAATAAACATTGCAGGTTGCTTGATTCGAACTCCCGGCCAAGACTTGACCGCGCGGAAGTCTTGGTCTGGTCACCGACAAAACTAAAAAACAAGAAACGCGGCGCGGTTGTAACCGCGCTTTAAAAATCACGGTTACTCACACTGTCCGACTCCGAGCAATGCAAAGTACAAAGGAAAAGACGTAAGGGAAGACTAACTTTGTCGCACAATAGATGGTGTGCTTATAACTCCGAACTCCGATGAAACCTAAAACCACCAAGTGCATTAGGATGTCTTATTACGGCTAATTTTAGAACTCTTAGGGTCTTCCCCCTGCAAGTTCTGGCAAGTTCTCGTTTACCTCAGGAAAAAGCCCAATTCACTTGAATTGCCTAATCCCACAAGGAACATTCGCAAATGTACAAATAAATTAATGAGCGATACTTGTGGCGGAATAAACTCGCAAAGTAAGCAGGGTATTATTTGTCACGTAGGGAAAGTGAAACTGCAACGTCAGCGCATTATGTGGCTGACGTAATACCTTTTTTAGTGTAGAGTGCATTATTGGGATGGTTTGGGGATTGACTTTGCTAAAGCACTATGGCAATAAGGTGTAAACTTTAATGTTTGTTTAATTAATTAATTCCAGTTAATTAAATTCGTTTTGTTTTGAGGAGGTGGGGTAGGTACCTTTGATTGCTATGTAAAACGTACTACACTTAAATTACATCGTGGATAACATCACAAAACTGCATATGGTTCCAATATTCTCTTGTTATCCTATTGGTACTATTCTCTTAAGAACAAAAGCAATTTACCCGAAGCGCATGCGCAGATTGATTAGCATTGTGTTAACTATATGTTAGGCAAATTAAACAATACATTTCATATACACAATTGAAGGGGTGAGTGGAATAAAGCCCTAAGTGACTTTTGGAACTTTGAGGCAGCTAGATTTGAAATAGCTGCCAGAAATCTTCACAGTTTATTACTCTGGTTTTGGTTATTGTTTCAAAAGAACCAGTAGTTATTACTAGTTCTTTTTAGACAATGATGGACACAAGAGGAAACTGTAACAAGTGCTGGTAGGTCTTTCAATCCTGGCTGCCTCAACATTTTCTAAAAGTCACTTAGGGCTTTATTCCACTCACCCCTTCAATTATACACGAACGTTAGATGCTTTTCCTTATGTAACAACACAACATGTAAGACGCATGCGCTCTACCATTGTCAGCATGATACAATCCGTTCTCGAGTTCAGATTCATGTGTGCGATACCACACTCTTGTCTTAATGGACGATAGCTGTCATAACTTTAAGTAATATCAGTTCTCCCTTTTAGTGAAAAGAACGCTTCTGTGACAGCGTATCTTCTGGAATCATCCCTATCTCGGTTCAAAAACGTTGTGTGCTGTTTTCAAACTATTTCGTGTTTGCTAAGCTCTAAAGAGGGAAACGAATAGATCTCCTCAGCCACTTGTTTATTTTATCCCCTATGAAAGAGAACAAGAAGTTAACAAATGTATTCACCCAAAACATTTCCGAGTTAGCGGCATTAAGATTACTAATGTCATGACAAAAGAAACTCCTCAAATATTGCTGTAGACACTGTGGCACTTATGGAAACCGCAAATAAATTTATTTATTTATTTATTTATTACAATTTAATGGCATAAAAAAACGTTGATACAATAAATAGAGACAAAGCCATAAGGATAGTCTGCAAAAGAGTCGGAGACCCCATACAAGGCAGACCACCTGAAAAAAGACCCTCCCAAGAACCGTTATAATTTAAGAGATAAAAATTTAAATAATAGATATTATCGTGAACTCCACCTTGAAGACTATAATATTTTTCGTCGAGATAGATGTAATCAGCGTGGTGGTGGCATGTTGCAAGCGATAAAATCAGATCTGCATTGTGTTCGTAGATATGATTTGGAGGTTAACACCGAGATGTTGGCTTGTGAACTAAGGATAAGTAACTCCAGATGTCTGTTGTTTGCAGTTTTCTATAGACCACCTGACATTGGAGAGGGATTCTTAGAAGAATTCAGGAGATTTCTCAATAATGTCTCCATTTCTGGAATTTCTGACATTATTATCACTGGTGACTTTAATTTTCCTAGTGTTGACTGGTCTACTGGCTCACCAAGTACAGCCAGTCAGTCTTTGAGCGGACTCATTTACCGATGTACGATATAATATCAGTCAACTTAAAACGCTTCTCGGTTGTATTAAACGGCATCGATAACCTTCTGTATTTTGAACTGGTTTATTGTTAAAACCAACAGTGGTAACATAATAAGAACGTGCTATTCCGAGACATGAGGTGACCATTTGATAATTTAATTAGTAACTGTTTATCGATGATATGAAAATTTGCCTCTTGAATGAAACAAAATCATTCCTCTTCCATTTTTTTTCATAAGTCAATAACATTATTTCATCTTTCTCTACCAGGAAATGAGCGAGAATATCTTCATTTGTATGGTTTTTTTGAGAAAACAAGGGTATCGTGTTACAAACTTTGCGAGGAAAACAAAAGTATCAAGTTACAAATGTTGACGTTGAAAAAAAAATATCACGTTTGCTAGTTTAACGTATTAATGAATTTAAAATGAACGAAATTCAACGTAAAACACCAGAGTAAAGTTTAAAATCGTCTTGACAAACAGTAATTGTAAGTTATTTTTGAGCTTTGAACTAACAGGTTACATATAGGCAGCAGATGACTCAAAAAGTACTGACAATCCTGCATAATACTCTGCACTATCTGAGATTGTCTCACTAGTTAGCGTACGTAATATTCCCTTCAAATCCAATGCTTCGATAAAGCCGGAAAAATGTATTTCACACACAGTAAAGACAAAATAATCACCCGAATATCTACCTTCACGTTTCTTGTTTGCAGGCAGTCCTTGTTGATTCACTGATGACTATAGACACGCAATCAACTGATCAATCTGTAGCACAACAACTGACAACGACTACACACGAGCTGTTTACCCTTTGTGGCCGATTGCACCATAAGCAATCTCGTGAAACGTGACATAGTTACCGCCGTCATCTATTGTTACGTAACGACCGAATTTCATTACGAGGAACGTGACTCTCGCTGCCTTTCACTCTCAGGGTTTTCCCCTTGCAAGTTCTGACAAGTTTTTGTTTACCTCAGCATATTAAATACTTAATACTTCTCTTCACTCACTTCGATGAGTCCGAGAATTCACTTGAATTGGCTAATCCCAAAAGGAACATTCGAAAATGTTCAAATAAATTAATGACCAATACTTTTGGTGAAATAAACTTGCAAAGTAAGCGTGATATTTTTTGTCACGTAGCGAAAGTCAAACCTACAACATCAGTGCATATCATCTGGCTGACGTAATTCCTTTTTTAGCGTACGTAATATTCCCTTCGAATCCAACGCTTCGATAAAGCCAGAAAAATGTATTTCACACACAGTAAAGACAAAATAATATCTCGAACACCTACCTTTACGCTTCTTGTCTGCAAGCAGTCCTTGTTGATTCACTGATGATCATAGACACGCAATCAACTGATCAATCTGTAGCACACTAACTGACAACAACAACTACACACAAACTGTCTAAACCTCTTATTGCATAATCACTTAAATATCCCTTGAAATCGATTGCACCATCATGTGAAATATTCGATGACGTAATGGTCTTAATCTGGAACTTTTTCTAGGATATGTCTGGGCATGAACGATACGAACAATTCGATACCAAGGCTATAAACAACAGCTTTCCCTCTTCAAATTCTCGATTAAATTTAATCGGTTTTCTTTACGAGTAAGGAGCTAGCAAAATAGTCACGCGAGCCACATAATTCAAAAGTAACGCTGTCTACGACTATTTTTAGTACGGTGGTTATTTCCCTACCAATGAAGTAATCCTTACACGTTCTGACACGTTTTTTTGCATTGAATCGAATGCTTCGATAAAACCAAAAGAAAATACATTTCAGACACAATAAAGTAAAAAATATGTGTAACATTTTCGTGTATTAATGTTTAAAAAGTTTTTGGCGAGTAAACATAACAGGTTGCGTGATTCAAAGTCCCGACCAAGACTTGGAGGAGCGGAGGTCTTGGTCTGGTCACCGACAAAACTAAAAAAAAAAAAAACCCGTGTAAAACTAGAACCGCGCCTCGGCCCCAGGCCGCGCGGTTAAAAAAAAATTAAACTGAAGGCAGAGCAAGAAACCGCCCAGCCTGCAGCTGCGCGGTTTAATTAAAACCACGCTTTTTAAACTCTTTTGCACTCACAAAAACATTACGTAATATTTAGCAACAACGTTTTGCGAGAAAACATTACCTGGAAACAATTTAAAAGATGGCTAGGACTTGTTCCCATATTTCAAACTACCTTTGGATACCTTGTGATGCGTACACAAGGTAAATATTGATTATAGGCCTAAGCACTGAAAATACTGATAAGGGTTAGGGTTAATGGTTAGCTTCTTTATAGCGTTCGGGTTTCCGATATGGTACTTAAATTAAACCTTCTCTCTGTAGCTTTTCCTCGGTGGTCTAGTGGTTAGGGTGAAAGACTGGGTTCAAATCCACCTCGACACAACAAAAATTTTTTTTCCTTTAAAATTGAAGAGACTTGCACTTTGACAACATTTGTTGAGCAGAAACTAAGCCTCTGTGTCAAGAAATTTCATGCGAGTGTACGTGAATAGGGTGAGGGCGGTTTGAGATATGGAAACATTCTTTGCATGAGACGGGTCTAGCGTTACTTGTAATCGGATAATTTTGTTGATGTCTGAGGAAAAAAACCTTGACCTTTCAAACCACTATCAATTTACATATGTTAAAAGGGTTTTTCACGAGCGTAAAGGCTAAGTTTTAACTTTTTTCCCCAGAAAATTCTATCATTGCTTCTAGCGAAGTAAACACGATCTTACATTTATCACCATCAGCGTGATTCATAACCAGACATAATATCTTTATAGCGCATTGAATATCTCCTTCAAAAGTGAACAGAAACAAAAATTCCAGATTACAAACTCTTCTGTTTTGCACGCAAAACGAAAATACAGCTTAACTCTGGATAATTTCAGCCTTGGTAGCCAGCAACTGGTCCTAAGTTACATTCTTTATCCTTGTAAATGTCCTGATATGCATTTCCAACGGAGTTTGGCCCAATTTTGACCAAATAAACATTTCTCACAGACGGCCATGTTCTGTCTGAATAGTTAATTTGGTAACTTGACAAAATGCCCCTGAAAGGGAATATGACAAAAAGAGCTGAGAAATGGCCTGTAATTGGCTGATGATGACATCATCCGGTGACGACAATTGGCCGAGTGAGTGGGAGTTTTGGTCTGCTCACCGACAAAACTAAAAAAAACTTATAACCGCGCTTTTTTAACTCTTTTGCACTCACAAAGACATTATGTAATATTTAGCAACAACCTCCAATGTTTTGCGAGAAAACATTACCCGGAAACAATTTAAAAGATGGTTAGGACTTGTTTTCATATCTCAAACCGCCACAAAGTAAATACTGATTATAGGCCTAAGCACTGAAAATACTGATTAGGGTTAGGGTTAATGCAAGGGGTTAATGGTTAGCTTCTTTACAGCGTTTGGGTTTCCGATATGGTACTGCGCTTTAAAACTCACGGTTACTCACACTGTCCGACTGAGCATTTGTTATCTTTTTAATCTTTACGCAAACGTTCAGCTCGTGAAACGTGATATAATTACTGTTATATCATAGCCTAGGGTCTTGTTACGTCATAAGGCTTCTTGAGTTTGTAATGCGCATGTACTTGACGCGACACATTTTTTTAGGTGTGTTGTGTTTGCACAAGTGAATTGCTTGTTGAAATATATTCTCATTCGTTTATTCGAACTGTTCAGTTTCTCTGGTTGTAACATTTGGCGACAAGGATGGGATAGATTCTACTTTGTTTACTTTCTGGGTTACTTGTACACCACATGATTCCTTCTAATATTGTTTCGCTGTTTCGTGTTTTCACGCTTCTGGTTGCCGCCGCCATGGCCTCGCCGCTGTTGGGCGCCATTGGAGAATTTGAACCTTCGACTGAGACATTTACAGTTCATTCGGAAAGACTTGATCAATTCTTTGTTGCAAACAACATTGGAAGTTATCCAATGAGTGCATCGGAAGCAGTTATCGCTGCAGCAGAAAAGAAAAAGGTGGCCGTTATGATTTCCGTGATTGGCAAGAAGACTTACAGCGTTCTTCGTGATTTGTGCAGTCCAGTGAATCCGAAAGACAAAACATTCGAGCAGCTATGCGAGTTACTTCAGCAGCATTTTAAACCTAAACAATTGGAGGTCGCAGAATCCTACAGATTCCATTGTTGCTTTCAAGAAGACAACGAAACCATTTCTGTTTACAGCGCTCGTTTGAGAATCTGGCGTCGACTTGCAATTTCAGGGAATTCCTGAACCGTTGTCTTCGAGACCAGTTCGTATGCAGCATTCGAAATCCAGCAACACGTAAAAAGCTCCTAAGTGAAGATCGCACACTTCAGCAAGCCTTGGAAGTGGCTATAGCGGATGAAATCGCAGCGAAGGAGAGCGTACAAGTTCAGCAGCAACTGACCCAATCTGTGAATTCCGTTTCAAAGAATCCTTCTGTTTTGTCGACCTCATCTGTCGATTCCATTTCCAAGAATTCTGCAGTTTCGCCGTCCTCTGGTGGAAATTCTCGTGTAACTCCTCTTTTACGCCAAGGTATCCGTCCAAACTCGCCTTCGCCTCCTCAGTCGAATTCGTACGCTTGTTTTTATGTGGAAATGCTGGCCACGTGCGATCGAAGTGCAAAATTTAGGAATGCTACATGTCG
>JAHPZR010045901.1:0-2500 GCA_019787425.1 Platygyra sinensis
AAATTTATCTCTCTTTACAACTTCTAGCTCAACAGCGTACTTGGTTTGGAAACTATGTCCATTTTCATTTTTCGGTGAACGTTAAGGCGGGTGGTGACACACAAGCTAAGATTTCGGCGTTGTCGAAAAATATAGAATCAGTTTTTCACTGTCACACGATAAAAAAGATAAATCAAAAAACTATCCAGTGCCAAGAGAAGCTAAGAAATATAATGAATGTTACAGAGGATTAAAGAACTAAGGATCTCTTGTCCAAGTTTTTAGGCCTGTGCCGTTTTCCTTCCCCCCCTCCCCCAACGTCAGATTATTCGTCGAAATTATTTCGCAGAAAGTTACAGAGCCTAGTTTGAACCGTCATATTCGTGTACCTCCGTGATCCACCAATATGGCGGCCGGCAAAACATAGTGTAAACATCTGGGAACTGAACAAAGAAGTCACTACATAAGCCCGTTTCCTAATGCTCTAATCTTCTTAGAAGGGCTCAAAATCATGAGATAAATATGTATTTTTCAAAAAACTCGATTTTATTTTTTATTTTTGCCACACACACAGGAATTACAAGGATAATAAAAAACGATAATAAATAGTCTTGTGTCACGCACCTACATAATCCAGAAATTCAAAATGCTCTGGTTTCCAAACGAAGCACGCTATTAAGCTGTAAAATTGTAAACGATGTAGCTATGCTTCGTCTTATGCCTGATGAGGATAAAACTTTGGTGGATCTTAGTTTAAAGATTTGGAAAGTGATGACGTCCAACGTGAAAACGATCTATAACTTATCTCGTGATTTCTAGCCGTCTTGGGAGTTAAAGTAGTAGGAAAAGTGTTTGTGTAAATATTTTTTGGTTCAGTCCAGATAATCATCGACTAGCTAGCCAAAGTAAGTTCCAGATGTTACAAATTGGTCTCCAGCCGCCATATCGGTGTATTATACAATTGCATTTTGTACTTTTTTGTTCTTTTTTACATTGCTGTTTAATAATAATAATAATAATATATAATAATAAGAATAATAATAATAATTAATAATAATACTAATAATACTAAGAATAATAATTAGTAATAATCAATAATAATGATCAATGATCCTGATCATGATCATGATTCATGATCATGATTCATGATGATGAGGATGATGGATATTGATAATTGATACTGATACCTGATACGAATAATGCAAGATGCAAATGCAAATGCAAATGCAAATGCTAATGCTAATGCTAATGCTAATGCTAATGCAATGCAATTGCTAATGTTAATAATAATGATAATGCTAAAGATAATGATAATGATAATTATAATGATAATAATAATCGGAATATTTATACAGGATAACTTATCAGTTCTAATGTTCTAATAAAACAACTATTATCAAAAGGGTCCTGTACTTATCTCATAAATAACTAAAAAATAAATTATCATTAAGAAATCTAAAATTCAAAACTCAAAATCTGTAAAAAATATTGACTTATAAGATTCAAAAGAGTTGTGAAGTATGGAATATTATTGATAAAACTCTTCGTGTAATTACTCTTAAAAGAAACCTAGAATTTAAATTTCTTAAATGCCGAGGTAAAGTATTGTAAGCTAGAGCCGCTTGAAAGGCCAAAATTCTCAGTCCAAATTTTAACTTGGCTTTGGGAAGTTTTTGTGAACACCCATTGTTTCTAGTGCTAATGTTGTGTTCAGTTTTTGTAACGTATCCTGAAGACAGCTAAACACAAGCCGGCAGGACTGTCTCTTTATTAAACTCTCCACTGTCTGGACTTGATAACTTTCCCATGTTTCGGATGAGACATCCTCTATCGTCAGTTGTACAGTGAGAAATAAAATGAAATTGTGCAATGAATAGTGTAACAAAGTGAGATATTAACAAGAATAATTAAGGATGAAGGCGACAACCAAAAAAATCAAACTGTTTAAGTTAAGAAAAGAGACTTATTAGTATGAAAGGGATAAATTAAGATGTTTGACTTGGGAATTTATAGACGAACACTCCCAAAGGATGTGAATAACTTCTTTAATTTTCAATAGGAAGCTTGGGGAAGCAGAGTCATATATTTTAAAACAATCTTCTGAACAAAGGGAGCGACAATTTCCAAAACCTCTCAGGCGCTTAAAGATGTGGGACTTAGCAGTAGACTACAATATGAAGAGCAACCCCAATATCAAATTAGGACGGGAAAATCCTACTAAGTTATTTTGCTTTGACACTGCCCAAACCCATGATTTTTCCTTTTTGGGTTATTTTTTCGATCAAATTGATGGGGTGGCCATGAGCTCCCCGTTTGCTCCTGTATTAGCTAATCTATTTATGGGTCACCATAAGAAACGCTGGTTAGAGTATTAAAATTCGGGTATTGAGTTTTACCGTAGATATGTCCACAACGCCTTTGCTTTGTTTAATACCGAACAGGGTGCTTTATCTTTCTTTAGTTATATCAACAGCCAGCACCCCAACAACAAGTTTACTATGGAGAGGGAAGAAAACCACAA
>JAHPZR010045901.1:7500-10000 GCA_019787425.1 Platygyra sinensis
TAGAAGTAACAGCAATTAGCTCACTATAGAGGGTAATAGAAATAATGGAAAGAGAAGGAGAAAACTTACTTCGTGATGGCCAAAAATTAATTAAAGTCTGTCGATGTTATCTCCAAGGCAGACGGAGGTAAAAAAAATTGATGTAAAAAAGGAAAAGTTTATGAAGCGTATTGAAATTGTCTTATGTTGAAGTGGTAGTAAATTGCTACTTTTTTGGCCGTGGAGTGCATGGTCCGCCATAATGCCCAAATTATCATCAATTTGTGACAATGTATTTACGTTCGTAATCATACCTTGACTTGTCGAGGTAACGCGCTCTTTGTCAAATATGATTGGAAGTACTTCCACTAGCTACACACGCCAGCTAATTTCCGCCTGGCAGGCTTCACTACAGAAGAGACTTAACAACCATAGAAATCAGCAAAGAGAGATTCAAATACAGACCATGTCAATTTAGCTTTAGTTTTGGATAGACTGTGGTAAGTGAGCGGAAGTTGTTTCGAAATTCATTATTTGACCGTGGAACTCTCTAGAAGAGGACCTTATCAATTATCAAGTAAAGATCAAGGAAGACGCGCCAAGCCTGATATAATACCACGCTATCCTTGATTCCTTGTAATAAAACCCATACAGGAGGAAGATATTAAGACTCATTTCTATCATTTAGGCTTAGCTCAATTGGCGGTGATTCAATTTTGCGTTTTTTCCACTTACTTTTGCTTCAGTTATTTCGGACGCATAACGAAACCTCCCAGCTACGACACTCTGAAACTAGCATCCAGTGTAGCACTTCAGTGACAATACCTTACTTTTGTGATACTTATGAAAAAAAGGAGCAAACTATCTATCATTTGTTGCCTGAAAATAAGGAGCAGTTTTTCATACGGAAGAGGTCATCATCTGCTTATAACCATATGAAAATTGTTGCACGTCTCGGTTCATTTTCGTTCAGTTTCTTCTGGAATTTCTAACATTTGTTTTTGCTTAGGCGCAGAAGTCTTATTCTCACTAAATTACAGTCACACGTCATCCTATCCTCATCTTTAACTTTTTATATCGTGAAGAGTTCAGTGTTGTTATATTTGAGCGAAAAACTCCTTACAGTTGAATTGTAGGAAATGGTACTAAAGGTGAAGAGGGGGCATAATTCCAGTTCAAGCACGTATTAGGACAAAATTCACGAAAAGCTTTTACCTTTGGTTTCATAAACAGACAGCGTTTCCATTTTAGTCATTACAAGTTTTTAGGTTTAGATTGGCATGACTTTAAGAAGGTATAGTCCCCTAAGAAAAGAGAAAGAGAACGCTGACTACAACAGCAGAAGTGCATCTTTTTATCTGACACAAACCCCCCACATTCATCCACTTTGGTTATGTATTTATCCACCTAGACTGCGAGCAGTCTCTCTATTCCTCGAAAATCCGTGGGGATGAACGTAAAACAATCGGGGTGGAAGCGGAATAATGAATAATGAATAACGGCTTAAAAAACGAAATGAATAAGGAATATTTAGGATTTGGACGTTCAGAATAAAGAATTATTTGGTTTCCGTAAAAGAATAATGAATAATAAACCGTGTCCGACATAACAACAAATCACATACAGAGTACGTTCAAAGTCATTCTCTTGGCTCTTTTCGCTGGCTGTGTTCACCGATGACAGTGATGAGTCTTCAATCGGAAAGCACTTTGCGGCACGGTCTTGCCCATGACTGGTTCCTTGGTATTCACCATTGTTTTAAATGTTGTCATTGTCAGGCTCTTTGACCTTTGATAGGTGGCTACGCCATGTGTTGTGATACGATTGTCCATGGTGGCCATTTTCACATGTTTTCGAAGATTTGGACCATTCTTCGAAGATTTCAGATGACTCGCCCAATGTAATTGCCCGAAGGTTTCACGAACGTATCAAAATGTTCCCTGAACTCTTCCCAAGAGATTCGAATATTTCTGAACCTTGCCGACGACCTCAGAGGCGGGACTTTCCGAACGATTATATTGACGAGACCGATCATAGTTTTCGCGCGCGTACAAGGATTGCAAAAAACAAACATGCCGTCAATAGAGCGATCATTTTACTTACTCAACAGCCGCACTATCTGTATTATTTTTCTCTATAACTGAAGGCAGCGTATTGATGGCTTTAGTCTTTTATTACAAAGATATGTTAGAAAAGGTAATGATGCAAAGAACTCAGCAATCCTCAGCTTTTCTTTGTCACCGGAACCCAGTTAGATGCAGTGCATGCGCAATTGCTCGAAGAATTCAGTGTATCTACCAATTTTTAACTTCAAACTCTGAATATTAAAACAACACCAAATCTTCAAAATTTCCTATTTCCATAAATTTTACTAATCCTTTGAGAAAAACTATTTATCTCCAAATATACCTAAAAATGACCAAAAAAAATTACAAAACAACCCAAAACATAGATATGTGAAATGAGCATAGAGATTCTTGATTGCTTGAAATGTAAACGAGATATTTGCATTAAAAACATA
>JAHPZR010045904.1:0-26837 GCA_019787425.1 Platygyra sinensis
GGGATAAGTGACGATTTTGGTTGTTTCTGCTTCTTGCTCCAAATTAGCTGAATTTTTGCATGTGGCCTTCATTCCATTTGAAAAACATCACCCTGTATTTTTTTTTTCCGCTGGTTTGCCCTTCGTTTTCGAGATATTACGTATGCAAACAACCCTCATTTTTTTCCAAGCAGCATCTTTTGGAGATTTGTTGTTAAACGAAAAACAAAAGAAACCTTTTGTTTCGCTTAAGGATGAACTCACTATATTAATATAACACGATAATTTCTCACTGCTGCTTCGTTAGCTCAAGTGGATAACGCGCCGAACGAAGTTAATTCGAATTTGTTTTGACGTGACACTCGAGGGCTCGATTCGAGGTCGGTGAAATCTTTTTTTTTTTTCTCGTTGTTTTTCTTCTTCTTTCAAAATCCTTCTTCGTGTCTTTGTAATTGATTTGGCCTTTTTACTGGTAGGGATATTTTTTTAGCTGCCATTGTGACGTTAGCTTTTGGCGCGCAAAGCATCATTACTTCGATAACACAAATTCAGAGCTTACCTGTTAATTAAGCAGAGTTTGCTCGTTATTTCCACCGATATTCCAAGCTTATTCGAGGAATATTTGCGCCCGCCTGGTAGGAGATTTGGCATCATTAAGCCTTTGACCCTCGTTAAGTCACCTAGCATTCCTCAAAGAAACGAGGAGTGTTTTTGTTCCGAGATCATGGTTTAAGTCTGTCGTTAACTTAGCCATTGAAGAACAAGTGAGCCAGGGGGGAGAGTCTAGAAACGCTTCTTCTTCCAAAACAAAGCATCCGTCCTGGACTTATGGCTCATTTGCCAAACTTCGGCGTGTGTCAGTTTTGGAAATTAGAACTGCTTTCTAGACTCTTATTATTTGCTTGAAATCAGCCATCCAACAACCTTTGCTGCAAAAATTTCTGGGATATCCCATAATAATCTTTCATACGTAAAGCGCCGTGAGCATTGTGTGCGTGACTTATAGCTCGCCTTAGTGTGTGACTCAGACACGGCCGGGGACTGGCGAGAAAGGCCAGGCAGCAAAGTCCTTGAAATTTGACCTGTACCGAGTGTTAGCCGAGGGTGAAAAGTTGCCGGCTAAATTAAACAGATTGAAAGCGATTTTTACGGGCCAAACAGAAGCCAAAGACAAATCGCAGGTGGGTTAAATTGGCAAGCAAGCGTTCCGTGAGTGTGTATCGTGGATTTCCAAACAGATGATTACTTTGAGTTGTGACAGGATCGAGCCCGCCGCGAAGAAAAAACTGAAGACAAAGCTAGAACGCCTGATCGCAGGTTAGGAAGAAGAAAACTTCAGCTCAAATGTAAGTTTTGCTTTGTATTTCAGCGTTCCTTTGCTGATAAATTTTCCGTTTCATATGCTTTCTTTCGGCATGAGCAGCATGTTAGCTTAAGGCTTCCTCTTTCAGTGTTGTCAGAAAAAATTGATTTCATGGAACGAGCAGTTTTTTACCAAAAAAAATAATCTCACGTAGAAACATTTAAACATTTAAGTCACTGACGTAGCCGATTTGCAAAACGTCCAGCCTCTATCTCTAGGCACTCTTCATTGACTTGATTTACGCATCGATTCGTGCACTAGATTTCCGGCTAAGTCGAGATTGTTTTCCTTGGCCTAACACTGCGCTAACACTAACGTATCCTGACCTTAATTCTGACGTGATCCGAAGCGCTAACCCTAAGCAATAACTTTAACCTTGAGCGCTAGCCCTAACCCTAAAACTAAGGGCTAGCGCTAACCCTAAGCAATAACTTTAAAACCCTAACCTTGTTCCATAACCCTAACCTTCAACGTTACACCCTAATGTTCCGCGCGGTAAACCCTACCCCGGACTCTAACAAAACTGGACTGAACTCTTAACCCAAGGAGTTAAAGTCAGCATTGAAAAAACTTAACATGAGAAAAACAACGCTAAACGAGTATTGCTGTTAACAAAGCAGTTTCCAGAACGACGCGGACTGTGACATGCAAGTTGTTTTAGCATACTGGTTATTTCTGGAATAACGCAATAGATAACGAGCTGTGTTTGGCCATGTTCGATTTCCGCGAAAAATCTAGCGGGACAATTCTTGCACGTGGCCTTTCAAACTGAGCTTACATGTTGCGTGAAATAACTTTTCACTGGTTCTGTGTGAAATTAACTTTTCACGGTTCTCTAAGTGAAATCAAATTCCTTGGGTGGCGCGATAATGTGAAGTCAAAATTTCAACTGTCTGTAAATGACCTGAATCAACATTGTCTAAAGCTAGTGCATGGCGTAAAATTAACATTTGCCTGTAATTCTAACAAAATTTGACATGAGGGCAAGAGTCACGCTTTTTGAACACATATGTTCAATTTAAGTAACAGGGTGCCCTCGAAGAAATGCAGCATACTTTTAGTATACCGGTACTTTTAAACAATTTAAAGTATACTTAGAGAAGTATACTTTAAGTACAACACTTTTGGTCACCTAAAAAGTATACTTCAAGTATACTTTATGTTAAGTATAAGTCAAGTATACTTAATATAAATGTTATTTTTAAGTGTACTTTATGCACACTCGTTAGATACATGAGCCGACTAAAGTATGCTATACTGATGTACAATTACGCTTAACAGCTTTTTGACCATGAAAATATGAGGAGGCTAGTGGAAAAGGGGGATAAGTGGACGATTTTGGTTGTTTTGGTTTCTTGCTACAAATTAGCTGAATTTTTGCATGTGGCCTTCATTTCATTTTTGAAAAACATCACCCTGTATTTTTTTTTCGCTGGTTCGCTCTTCGTTTTCGAGATATTACGTATGCAAAAACTTGTATTTGTGTACGCCAACACGTGACTGCAAAGACGGTAATTTCACTTAAAATCCCGCAAAATATTGATCTTTGCAGCGTGCAACCTTGAAAAAAATGCTGATTTGAGGTGAAAACAACCGTTAGAATTTTGTTAGAATTACAGGCAAATGTTAATTTTACGCCATGCGCTAGCTTTAGACAATGTTGATTTCAGGTCATTTACAGACAGTTGAAAATTTTGACTTCACATTATCGCGCCAGCCCAAGGACTTTGATTTCACTTAGAGAACCGTGAAAAGTTAATTTCACACAGAACCGTGAAAAGTTAATTTCACGCAACATGTAAGCTCAGTTGAAAGGCCACGTGCAAGAATGTCCGCTAGATTTTTCGCTGAAATCGAACATGGCCAACACAGCTCGTTTCTATTGCGTATTCCAGAAATAAAAGTATGCTAAAAAACACTTGCAATGTCAACAGTCCGCGTCTTTTGGGAATCTGCCTTTGTTACAACAATACTGTTAGCGTTGTTTCTCTTTTAAGTTTTTTTCAAATGCTGACTTAAACTCCTTGGGTTTAAGAGTTCCCAGTTTTATAGAGTCAGGGTAGGGTTACCGCTCGAAATTAGGGTTAAACGTTGAAGGTTAGGGTTACGGGGGGAACAAGGTTAGGGTGTTTTACAAAGTTATGGCTTAGGGTCTAGCGCTAGCGGCTTTATTTTTAGGCGTTTATATGGCACGGGATCGCTCCAGGGTTACAAAGTTATTGCTTAGGCGTTTAGCGGCTGCGGGGGGGTCTACGTTCGAGTTAAAGGTCAGGCTAGCGTTAGTGTTTTAGCTCAGTGTTTTAGTGCCCCAGCGGTAAGCAAGTCTCGAACTTAGCCGGAGAATCTAGTGCCAACGGCAATTCAGCACTCGCGCAACATTCAAGGGTCATACGCGAATAAAAAGTGCCCTAGATGATAGAGGGCTGGACGTTTTTTGTCAAGATCGGCTACGTCAAGTGACTTAAATGTTTAAATGCTTCTACGTGAGATTATTTTTTTGGTAAAAAACTGCTCGTTCCATGAATTCAATTTTTTCTGACAACACTGAAAGAGGAAGCCTTAAGCTAACATGCTGCTCATGCCGAAAGAAGCATATGAAACAGAAAATTTATCAGCAAAGGAACGCTGAAATACAAAGCAAAACTTACATTTGAGCTGAAGTTTTCTTCTTCCTAACCTGCAATCAGGCGTTCTAGCTTTGTCTTCAGTTTTTTCTTCGTGGCGGGCTCGATCCTGTCACAACTCAAAGTAATCATCTGCTTGGAAATCCACGATACACACTCACGGAACGCTTGCTTGCCAATTTAACCCACCTGCGATTTGTCTTTGGCTTCTGTTTGGCCCGTAAAAATGGCTTTCAATCTGTTTAATTTAGCCGGCAACTTTTCACCCTCAGCTAACACTCGGTACAGGTCAAATTTCAAGGACTTTGCTGCCTGGCCTTTCTCACCAGTCCCCAGCCGTGTCCGAGTCACACTAAGGTGAGCTATAAGTCACGCACACAATGCTCACGGCGCTTTACGTTTGAAAGATTATTATGGGATATCCCAGAAATTTTGCAGCAAAGGTTGTTGGATGGCTGATTTCAAGAAAATAATAAGAGTCTAGGAAGCAGTTCTAATTTCCAAAACTGACACACGCCGAAGTTTGGCAAATGAGCCATAAGTCCAGGACGGATGCTTTGTTTTGGAAGAAGAAGCGTTTCTAGACTCTCCTGCCTGGCTCACTTGTTCTTCAATGGCTAAGTTAACGACAGACTTAAACCATGATCTCGGAACAAAAACACACCTCGCTTCTTTGAGGAATGCTAGGTGACTTAACGAGGGTCACAGGCTTAATGATGCCAAATCTCCTACCAGGCAGGCGCAAATATTCCTCGAATAAGCTTAGAATATCGGTGGAAATAACGAGCAAACTCTTCTTAATTAACAGGTAAGCTCTGAATTTGTGTTATCGATGCTTTGCATGCCAAAAGCCAACGTCACAATGGCAGCTAAAAAAACATACCTACCAGTAAAAACGCCAAATCAATTACAAAGACACGAAGAAAGATTTTGAAAGAAGAAGAAAAACAACGGAAAAAAAAAAGATTTCACCGACCTCGAATCAAGCCCTCAAGTGTCACGTCAAAACAAATTCGAATCAACTTCATTCGACGCATTATCCACTTGAGCTAACGAAGCAGCAGTGAGAAATTATCGTGTTATATAGTGAGTTCATCCTTAAGCGAAACAAAAGGTTTCTTTTGTTTTTCGTTTAACAGTAGATCTCCAAAAGATGCCGCTTGGAAAAAATGAGGGTTGTTTGCATACGTAATATCTCGAAAACGAAGAGCAAACCAGCGAAAAAAAAATACAGGGTGATGTTTTTCAACTGAAATGAAGGCCACATGCAAAAATTCAGCTAATTTGTAGCAAGAAACCAAAACAACCAAAATCGTCACTTATCCCCCTTTTCCACTAGCCTCTTCATATATGTATTGCAAAGTTGACAAATTCAATGTGGTTTAGCATTGTCTCTACTCTACAACAGCAACAACAACAACAACAAAGTTTTATTAAAAATTAGAAATATAAGTAATTACATTAGTTTCCCCCTGCAAATAGCTTACAAACTAATCGAGGCGGGAGATCTAAAGGCATTTGATACTCTTTAATACTGACAACAAGTACGCGTTATTTTATTGGTCTAAATGTTATGGACTCTGGAGGTGCAATGATATTAACCTTCATTACATGTAAAAAATTCATGACTTTTGTTCAGTATCCAAAGGAGGAGCCCACACTAGATTAAAGACTGGTCAGCTGAAACATCTTGTTTCTGTTCAAGATCAGAACGATTTATTTTATTTGCTCAATTTGAAGGTTTCTCTTATATGGCATAGTCGTACTTACCTGTTAAGTAACATGTTTTGAAGATTTAGCTTCAAACGCAAAGTTGAGAGTTAATCGCTCTGAAGACAGCTAACCATTTTCTTCCAGATCCCACAGCTTAATTATGATGGAAATTACACTGCTCGAGTCTTGTGAATTGATACTCACTTAGCTTTTAAACCATGTACTGACATAATTCTGTTTGTGAATGCATATACCTCAAGTTTTTGAACTTCAATGACTAGAACAAAAACACAGCAACATGTTCAGTTTCACCACAACAGCTCATAACAACATGATTTCAAGTCAAGACCTATCAGAAGCTTTCGAATCCTTTTTTGTTTAAGTTATAATTGTAACACAATAATTAAAAGCTGAAATGGACCCTGAGAAAGACAGAGATCCTAAACTGGCTGCTAAAATTTGCTGCAATCGAGTTTAGTGATGTAAATCATTACAGCAGTGATTATCAAAAACACTGTATAAACTAAGTCTTAATCTAGAAGGCCTGAGATTCTTTAATTTTTATACTTACAATAAATGATTGTTCCTAGAGCCAAAAGATCCAGATTCTGTTGCTTTTAAACATCATTTAGCTCAGAAAATTGACTTGCTGTAAATAAGCGTAGCTCTTTAAAATCACCCGCGTGTTTCAGAGCATTGCATCATGGGTTAGCACTCATTCCCAGGGTCTCCAAGCATTCAAAATCCAAAATGGCAGCTCAATCCTGGGTATCCCAAGCTATTTTACTACTACACATTAACAAAATATCTACCTTTTATGAGAAGGATGAAGCTACACTGTAATACAGTTATCCTGATGACAACACCAAAGTTGTGGCTTAGCCTGATATCCACATTGCTGGTATTGATAGTAATATTGACACTTCACTTCACTTCACGTCACTTCACTTTATTTACCACTTGAATTTTTAGTTCCAATATTAAGTAAACATAAATAAGGAAAAGATACATAATAATTACAGGTGACAGTAGTCTATAGTTTGTGCATGGAGACTAGTATCATCAGGTTTTTAAAAGGAATCAGCGATTAGACACCAAACTATGCAAATCCTTGAAATTCCAATAGCAATTGTAGGAATTCTTCAAAATTATTCCCAAAAAGCTGGGAATTCATTTTGCAAGGGTAAGACAAATTATGTACGTACTTCCTCAGGTTGTGCAATTAATATTATGTATTTGAAATAAAGCGAGTAAATGTGAAACTGTTTGTGCAGGATAAGATTCCATGTGAAACTTGTGGACACTTTTACAGAAAACAAACAGGAGAGTGCAGAAACAAAACTACAATAAAAATCATTCATTACTCAACTGCTAACTTATGTACAGTGTAGATGGTATACGCTGATGCTGTCTTTTTATTTATATATTATACAATACCCTGCTTGTGTCATACACTTGTATCAATCATTCAATGCAATTCCTATGTAATACTTAGTTATTTCTTCATGTTACAGGCAGAAACAAGTATACTTGAAGTATACTTTACTTTAACCGCCACTTTCTCGCTATGTTAAATAAATATATCTTATTAGACGTTTTGTTGTGTAGTATCGCTGAGTATTTTTACGAGTTGTGCCGTATTTTGGCGAGCCCTAGGGCGAGGCAAAATACAAACAACGAGTAAAAATTCTCAGCGATACTACACAACAAAACGTCTAATAAGATATTTATTATCCAACACGCCAAATTGGGGCATGCATGTTCTTGCAAGCGAATTTCGTGGATTTTACAGGGAATGCGTGCACGACAGAAGTATGTGAAGCAGAACAGAATTGGCGCGGAAAATCCAGCTAACTGATTGGTCAACAGCAGGAAATCTGTCTAACTGGTCCTCTGGAGTACAAATACAGCGTGATATTTGTACTCGTCTTAAGCGTTATTTGTACTCTGCGAAGTGCAGTTGGGTTGGATAATAAAGAATAGGTATAAATACTTCTAAATGTCCTTTTACAGTTAGGTATAAATGAAGTACACTTGCAAAGTATACTTCACTTATACTTTTCCTCTTTAAACTGTTTTTATAAATGAAGTATACTTCAACTGTGCTTTCTTTTTCGGAAGTACATACTAAGTATACTAAAAGTATGCATACTAAGTATACTAAAAGTATACTTAAAGTATGCTCCAGTCCAGCAAGGTTGGGTGCCGGTCTGCAGCAAATGGTAAATTTGTGACTCTCCTGGATGTGCAAGACTTGGCCTTGCCAGATAATTGGGACTCTAAATTGTGTTGCAAATGGGTTAGAGTGATAGAGAAAGACTCTCTGTCTATGAAGCTATGAACAAATGTTATTTTAACTTTGCAAAAACTTTAGGTCTGGCTCTCCAATAGTGTGTCATTGTTATAGGTCCAGGATTTTAACCAATTGAAGGCCTTTGTGCAAAAAGGGCGTACTTATATCGGTTTTTGGCCAATTTTCAGTTTTTGCAGGATCAAGCTAATTTTTGGCAAACTGACTTGTTTTGACATGAAATGCATTGTTCTGTAACTGTTTTGGTCGATTTGCGCCTCGTTCTCCAGAAATAACGTATGCAAAAAACCTCAGTTTTGCGTGAAGCGGCATCTTTATGAGCAAATCTTTCGAAGGCAGATTTCCACGCGACGCGAATTTGAATGATTACTTTTAGCAGCATCAACAGCATGTTTATTTTTAAATAGATGTTTTGGTTGGTGAAATAAGTAGAGAAACAGACCAAAAAAACCAACCAACCTTGTATTGAACTGGTGTCTTGACAAAACTTGTAAATGAATTCACATCTGCTCCGTTCAGTGCATTAATTGCTTGCGCTAATGAAGCAGCAGTAACTTATTAGCGTAATTATACGATAATAAAACTAAGCGAAACAAAAGGTCTCTTTTGTTTTTCATTGAACAAAAGGTCTCCAGAGGAAAACTGAGTTTTTTCGCATACGTTATCTCTGGAGAACAATGTGCAAATCGACCAAAAAAGTTACGGAACGATGCGTTTCATGTCAAAACAAGTTGGTATGCCAAAAATTAGCTTGATCCTGCAAAAAAAAGGAAAATCGGCCAAACACCGATATACACCCTCAATTGCAAGGTCACGTGATTAGCAGGTCCAGGGCAAGTCTTTGTTAAGTGAAATACAGTACCAGTCAGAAGAAACCTAACAGGGAACGCTTGACAGAACGCGTTCTGTTGCCATTCCACACGTGTTCCCGTTCCCGTTCTGCATCCGTTCACAACACAGACCCATCTCATCCCATGAGCTTCCCTCTCTACCTTAACACCAACATGTAGAGCGAGGACTCTAGAAACGTCACTGGTTTGAGATTCGAAACTCGCACTCGTACTCAATCTCGTACTCGTAGTCCAATCTGAAGGTCCCTAATAACAAAATGGCCGCTACGAATATGAAATGGACAAGAAGACGCAAGGAAGATGCTTGTTTAGTGTGTGTAAAAAGAAATGAAAAATGACCTAAGATGATTTGTTCCGTCAATTTCGCAAGATCGCCGGGCCAGAAAAGAATAATTCTTATTGGACGAACGTGTATTTAAAATTGTATCGTTTTTCAAATCCCTCAGTTGGTAAGCAATCTGATAGAGCTCTGATAGCGTGACTTACTAGCATGTGTTCTGAAGAATGCATTCTCTTATACATGTAGCTGCATTCCAGAGAACGCTTTTATAATTTTTGTGATCCGTTACCGTTCCATCTCCGTTCGATACCCATTCTGTATCTGTTCTATACCCATTCCGTTTGCGTTCTTGCATCCGTTCTGTACCCGTTCGCGTTTGCGTTCCCTGTTAGGTTTCTTCTGACTGGTACTGTACAGCCCCCCTTCCTTATCTGTGATGAATGTTGTGTTTTACAGATAGATGCTGACAATTATGAGAAGGAAGGCAAACTGGCAAAGATTCGTGCAGACCGAGGCTACAATTATGATGACTGTATCACATGCACTCCAGAAAAGCTTCCAAACTATGAGCAAAAGGTATTTAAAACATGAACACACAACTCTGTGCTTGGGGAACAACTATTTCTCTCACTTATCTCTCCTCCCCACCCCCCTCCTCCTTTAATAGCTTGACTGTATACAGCTGTAGGGTGAATGCAAAATGTTCAATTGGCTTGATTGTTCTCAGTAAATAATTAGCCCCCTACCCGCACGCCAGTCTTTTTCTCTCAGACTTTTTAGATTTATTTGTTTTACGCAAAACCAATGTTGATAGCAGTTTTAAAACTGAAATGGTTATCTTGCATAAATATGTTTATGTAATTTATTATTAAATGTTATCTAGTGGGTCACAAAGAGAAAAGGCTAATGGGTCACAAAGAGAAAATTGTAATTAACAATTAGATTATGAGCTCGAGATTTCTATGAGGTGATAGTTGATGACGCCGAAGGCCGAATCAACTATCACCTCATAGAAATCGAGAGCAAATAATCTAATAATTAGATTATTTAGTATTTAGTAGAATTCTTTCTAAAGTTTACTTCAAATAAGGGTTTCCAATTATTTCTCGTCGTATTATTAAACTTTGCGTCTTAAAAAGATCGCCCGGATTGAATTGGCATTTAACATTGAAGTGTGTACATTCGCACATCATTTTTTTTCGATAATTTCAACTTTTTTTAAGCCAAGGAATCGTAAATGTCCTTCGTTTAGTCTTCTCAGGATTTTAATTATCCACTTTCGTCAAAATTTTCCTCCAAAACTTTGGCAAAACGAAAACACGTCGCCATTTCGTAGACGAGCTCCAGCCACTGCACACTAATGGCTGATAGTGTGCAATGGCTCAGCCAATCAGATTACAGCATTTGCATTAGTATATGAGTAGAATTCTACTAAAGAGGCATAGTATATACTGTAACATACTTTTGTACTAAAATTCCTTCAACAGGGCTTTATGCTCACACACAAAAAAAGTATGCCAATCAGTAACAAGAATTCCTATTTTGATATCATAGCTCAAGACATTTTTTGAAGAGCATCTTCACACAGATGAAGAGATCAGGTTCATAATAGATGGTAGTGGGTACTTTGACATCAGGAATCAGGAGGACAAGTGGATTCGCATTTTTGTTGAAAAGGGTGACCTGATCATTCTTCCAGCTGGCATTTATCACCGTTTCACTTTGGATGAAAAAGTAAGTGATCCTTATTCTGCCGACAATAATTGTCTAAGATAATCTTTGTCATGTCAGCATTCTGTGATCACTTAGCTTGTAAAGAGGCTCTATACAGGCCATCTGATAGGGTGCGGAAAAAAATGGAAAATTACAATGTATGTGGAAATTTTTGGCAATATTATGCGGATGAAAGTGATGATTATGCGGAAAAGACGCCAGATGAAGTGAAAATTTCTAAAATTAATAAAGTTGTTCCCTTGGCTTTTTCAAAGATATAAAATACATGTTATTATTATATAAACACCAGTGATATAATAATGATATATAATAATGATGATGTTTATATAATAAACAGAATATTACATGCCCGCTTATGGATATGAATTTTATCTTCTCGTGTTCAACTTGATATCTCACTCGTTCGCTGCGCTCACTCGTGAGATATCGAGTTGACCACTCGAAGATAAAATTCATATCCACGCGCGGGCATGTAATATCCTCTATATGTCTTTCCGAGAATTTAACTCCTTCATGACATGTTTGACCTTTTGCTGCCATTCGTTGTCTTCGTTCAATGCAGTTTCTCCGAAGCTTAGTAACCAGGCATTAAATCGGACGAGGAAAACTGAATACCAGAAGTCCGAAAACTAGAACCCAGGCCATCACCAGAAGCTGCATGGAACGCCTGGAAGTTTAAAATTGTTTACGAACAAAAAGGCGTGTTTTAGTCGCTGTTTTGGGTGAATACAGCTCTGTACATTGTACCTTCTTCAAAATGATCAATCTCTTCGCTATTTTTGCTTCTGAGGATGGTAAGCAGTTGCTTTCTCGCTTATATGTGGCAATTTTCTCGTTTTGAGCGGAAAAATGCCCCAAGGATGTGGAGGATGCGGAAGTACATGTGTAGGGGAATTATGCAGATCCGCACCACCCCATCCTGTCAGATGCCCTGTCTTTAGTGGAAGATGTGGCAAAGTGAAAGCGAGAATAAAGAACAGAGAAGAGAGAGGAGGGCAGAAAGTAGAGAAAGCCCTTACACCCCAACCTCAATTCCCTATTGACCAGCACCTCTTCTTTCTGAGCCAGTGAGTTTCCTCTTGGCCCTTCTAACAGTCACTGCAGTGAAATCCTTCCAGCTGGAGCCTTTCACAGGCTATGATCTCTTTGTTGGCATATGTTTGTCTCAGATCATGAGACTAAGATTATCTCACATTGCAACAGGCCAACTTGTTCACTAAAAAAAAACTCCCTGAAAGTTGTTTTTAGAATTTTTCAACATTTTGATACACATACAGCACCTATTCAAGGGCAACTTATTTAGCACTCATTTCCACTGTATGATGTTAATTTTGATTGAAATGTCATTTTCTTATCCAAAAATGATAGTAGCAAATGACCAAAACATAGTTTATTGAAATAAATAAATAAAAGTGTAAGGGTCATTCTTTTTTTCCATTTCAAAGATCATACTGCCAAGATTGTTGTAGACCTTCTCCTAATCCCTACCTTTTTCTCTACAGGACTACATCAAGGCAATGCGTCTGTTTATTGGTGAGCCTGTGTGGACACCTCATAACAGACCTTCAGTATGACAATCCTGCTCGCCTGGAATACCTTCAGAATATACAGGAAGGAGTGTTTGCCAAAGCCTAAACCTCCACAAGAAGAACCCCACACAGAGGCTTTCTTCCAAAATTATTGGGTAGTGGTAACCCCTTGTAAGATGCTCAAACTGGACAGAATAGTTCAAAAACAGGAGCAGATATTTAACCCATGGGTGTTTAAAACACATTGTATGGTAGCATGTAGCTTGGAATATATATTGTTACTACTGGTGCTTGTTGGAAAGGAACAGCTGTGAAAATGCAGTCATTAGAAAAAAAATCACGCAATGAATAGTAAACTAGGCAGGTGTCCTTGTACCACAGTGTCTTGTTGGCCATTGTCCTTCTGTAAATAATAAGGAAATTAATGAATGAATAAATCAGTTGATACCTTACGAATAAATTACTGTTCATAGGGTCCTGAGGGGGGAGCATCGCCTTCAATATGGAAAGGTAGAGATGCTTGTCGAAAAGTTAATTGAACATAACTATGGTTTGAATGAGGCCAATCTGGGCGTGTCTCGAGCTATATGTGACTCCCTAAAAAGATACCACTGAAAACTTTATACGATCAATACCAGCAGTTGTTCAGGAAAGGAGCAAGCGCAAGTGGACGGATAGAGATACCGGTAGAAATCGAGCCAAAAATAGAAATAGGAGGCGGTTCTTTTAGTATTGTTTCTTAGAGTGCAACCTAAAGACACTTTAACAGCTGAAAATAGTGGTGTTTCGTCACCAATACCCTGTTGAAAAAAAAAGAAAAAAAAACCCAGTGAGACCAATGTCAGTAATTCAATCAGCATCGCCCAGAAAACGCCTGACCCCCAATTCCCCGCTACGGTCATAGGCCCATCTGTCTGTCAACGGAAAATATCATGAACAATAGCCTCCACTTGGCGCTGAAAATATGCGCGGATATTTGTCCGCGGACAGAGCTGTTCCCTCAAAGCTCACAGTTTCCCTATGAGAGCGTACGCTCTCATAGGGAAACTGTGAGCTTTGAGGGAACAGCTCTCTCCGCGGACAAATATCCGCGCATATTTTCAGCGCCAAGTGGAGGCTATTGTTCATGATATTTTCCGTTGACAGGACAGATGGGCCTATGGTCCGTAGCGGGGAGTTGGGAGGTCAGTTTTTCGGTTTCTGGGCGATGCTGATTGAATTACTGACATTGGTCCTCACTGGGTTTTTTTGTCTTTTTTTTTTCATCAGGGTATTGGGTGACCTGGAAAACACCCTATTTTCAGCTGTTAAAGTGTCTTTAGGTTGCACTCTAAGAAACAATACTAAAAGAACCGCCTCCTATTTCTATTTTTGGCTCGATTTCTACCGGTATCTCTATCCGTCCACTTGCGCTTGCTCCTTTCCTGAACAACTGCTGGTATTGATCGTATAAAGTTTTCAGTGGTATCTTTTTAGGGAGTCACATATAGCTCGAGACACGCCCAGATTGGCCTCATTCAAACCATAGTTATGTTCAATTAACTTTTCGACAAGCATCTCTACCTTTCCATATTGAAGGCGATGCTCCCCCCTCAGGACCCTATGAACAGTAATTTATTCGTAAGGTATCAACTGATTTATTCATTCATTAATTTCCTTATTATTTACAGAAGGACAATGGCCAACAAGACACTGTGGTACAAGGACACCTGCCTAGTTTACTATTCATTGCGTGATTTTTTTTCTAATGACTGCATTTTCACAGCTGTTCCTTTCCAACAAGCACCAGTAGTAACAATATATATTCCAAGCTACATGCTACCATACAATGTGTTTTAAACACCCATGGGTTAAATATCTGCTCCTGTTTTTGAACTATTCTGTCCAGTTTGAGCATCTTACAAGGGGTTACCACTACCCAATAATTTTGGAAGAAAGCCTCTGTGTGGGGTTCTTCTTGTGGAGGTTTAGGCTTTGGCAAACACTCCTTCCTGTATATTCTGAAGGTATTCCAGGCGAGCAGGATTGTCATACTGAAGGTCTGTTATGAGGTGTCCACACAGGCTCACCAATAAACAGACGCATTGCCTTGATGTAGTCCTGTAGAGAAAAAGGTAGGGATTAGGAGAAGGTCTACAACAATCTTGGCAGTATGATCTTTGAAATGGAAAAAAAGAATGACCCTTACACTTTTATTTATTTATTTCAATAAACTATGTTTTGGTCATTTGCTACTATCATTTTTGGATAAGAAAATGACATTTCAATCAAAATTAACATCATACAGTGGAAATGAGTGCTAAATAAGTTGCCCTTGAATAGGTGCTGTATGTGTATCAAAATGTTGAAAAATTCTAAAAACAACTTTCAGGGAGTTTTTTTTTAGTGAACAAGTTGGCCTGTTGCAATGTGAGATAATCTTAGTCTCATGATCTGAGACAAACATATGCCAACAAAGAGATCATAGCCTGTGAAAGGCTCCAGCTGGAAGGATTTCACTGCAGTGACTGTTAGAAGGGCCAAGAGGAAACTCACTGGCTCAGAAAGAAGAGGTGCTGGTCAATAGGGAATTGAGGTTGGGGTGTAAGGGCTTTCTCTACTTTCTGCCCTCCTCTCTCTTCTCTGTTCTTTATTCTCGCTTTCACTTTGCCACATCTTCCACTAAAGACAGGGCATCTGACAGGATGGGGTGGTGCGGATCTGCATAATTCCCCTACACATGTACTTCCGCATCCTCCACATCCTTGGGCATTTTTCCGCTCAAAACGAGAAAATTGCCACATATAAGCGAGAAAGCAACTGCTTACCATCCTCAGAAGCAAAAATAGCGAAGAGATTGATCATTTTGAAGAAGGTACAATGTACAGAGCTGTATTCACCCAAAACAGCGACTAAAACACGCCTTTTTGTTCGTAAACAATTTTAAACTTCCAGGCGTTCCATGCAGCTTCTGGTGATGGCCTGGGTTCTAGTTTTCGGACTTCTGGTATTCAGTTTTCCTCGTCCGATTTAATGCCTGGTTACTAAGCTTCGGAGAAACTGCATTGAACGAAGACAACGAATGGCAGCAAAAGGTCAAACATGTCATGAAGGAGTTAAATTCTCGGAAAGACATATAGAGGATATTACATGCCCGCGCGTGGATATGAATTTTATCTTCGAGTGGTCAACTCGATATCTCACGAGTGAGCGCAGCGAACGAGTGAGATATCAAGTTGAACACGAGAAGATAAAATTCATATCCATAAGCGGGCATGTAATATTCTGTTTATTATATAAACATCATCATTATTATATATCATTATTATATCACTGGTGTTTATATAATAATAACATGTATTTTATATCTTTGAAAAAGCCAAGGGAACAACTTTATTAATTTTAGAAATTTTCACTTCATCTGGCGTCTTTTCCGCATAATCATCACTTTCATCCGCATAATATTGCCAAAAATTTCCACATACATTGTAATTTTCCATTTTTTTCCGCACCCTATCAGATGGCCTGTATAGAGCCTCTTTACAAGCTAAGTGATCACAGAATGCTGACATGACAAAGATTATCTTAGACAATTATTGTCGGCAGAATAAGGATCACTTACTTTTTCATCCAAAGTGAAACGGTGATAAATGCCAGCTGGAAGAATGATCAGGTCACCCTTTTCAACAAAAATGCGAATCCACTTGTCCTCCTGATTCCTGATGTCAAAGTACCCACTACCATCTATTATGAACCTGATCTCTTCATCTGTGTGAAGATGCTCTTCAAAAAATGTCTTGAGCTATGATATCAAAATAGGAATTCTTGTTACTGATTGGCATACTTTTTTTGTGTGTGAGCATAAAGCCCTGTTGAAGGAATTTTAGTACAAAAGTATGTTACAGTATATACTATGCCTCTTTAGTAGAATTCTACTCATATACTAATGCAAATGCTGTAATCTGATTGGCTGAGCCATTGCACACTATCAGCCATTAGTGTGCAGTGGCTGGAGCTCGTCTACGAAATGGCGACGTGTTTTCGTTTTGCCAAAGTTTTGGAGGAAAATTTTGACGAAAGTGGATAATTAAAATCCTGAGAAGACTAAACGAAGGACATTTACGATTCCTTGGCTTAAAAAAAGTTGAAATTATCGAAAAAAAATGATGTGCGAATGTACACACTTCAATGTTAAATGCCAATTCAATCCGGGCGATCTTTTTAAGACGCAAAGTTTAATAATACGACGAGAAATAATTGGAAACCCTTATTTGAAGTAAACTTTAGAAAGAATTCTACTAAATACTAAATAATCTAATTATTAGATTATTTGCTCTCGATTTCTATGAGGTGATAGTTGATTCGGCCTTCGGCGTCATCAACTATCACCTCATAGAAATCTCGAGCTCATAATCTAATTGTTAATTACAATTTTCTCTTTGTGACCCATTAGCCTTTTCTCTTTGTGACCCACTAGATAACATTTAATAATAAATTACATAAACATATTTATGCAAGATAACCATTTCAGTTTTAAAACTGCTATCAACATTGGTTTTGCGTAAAACAAATAAATCTAAAAAGTCTGAGAGAAAAAGACTGGCGTGCGGGTAGGGGGCTAATTATTTACTGAGAACAATCAAGCCAATTGAACATTTTGCATTCACCCTACAGCTGTATACAGTCAAGCTATTAAAGGAGGAGGGGGGTGGGGAGGAGAGATAAGTGAGAGAAATAGTTGTTCCCCAAGCACAGAGTTGTGTGTTCATGTTTTAAATACCTTTTGCTCATAGTTTGGAAGCTTTTCTGGAGTGCATGTGATACAGTCATCATAATTGTAGCCTCGGTCTGCACGAATCTTTGCCAGTTTGCCTTCCTTCTCATAATTGTCAGCATCTATCTGTAAAACACAACATTCATCACAGATAAGGAAGGGGGGCTGTACAGTACCAGTCAGAAGAACCTAACAGGGAACGCAAACGCGAACGGGTACAGAACGGATGCAAGAACGCAAACGGAATGGGTATAGAACAGATACAGAATGGGTATCGAACGGAGATGGAACGGTAACGGATCACAAAAATTATAAAAGCGTTCTCTGGAATGCAGCTACATGTATAAGAGAATGCATTCTTCAGAACACATGCTAGTAAGTCACGCTATCAGAGCTCTATCAGATTGCTTACCAACTGAGGGATTTGAAAAACGATACAATTTTAAATACACGTTCGTCCAATAAGAATTATTCTTTTCTGGCCCGGCGATCTTGCGAAATTGACGGAACAAATCATCTTAGGTCATTTTTCATTTCTTTTTACACACACTAAACAAGCATCTTCCTTGCGTCTTCTTGTCCATTTCATATTCGTAGCGGCCATTTTGTTATTAGGGACCTTCAGATTGGACTACGAGTACGAGATTGAGTACGAGTGCGAGTTTCGAATCTCAAACCAGTGACGTTTCTAGAGTCCTCGCTCTACATGTTGGTGTTAAGGTAGAGAGGGAAGCTCATGGGATGAGATGGGTCTGTGTTGTGAACGGATGCAGAACGGGAACGGGAACACGTGTGGAATGGCAACAGAACGCGTTCTGTCAAGCGTTCCCTGTTAGGTTTCTTCTGACTGGTACTGTATTTCACTTAACAAAGACTTGCCCTGGACCTGCTAATCACGTGACCTTGCAATTGAGGGTGTATATCGGTGTTTGGCCGATTTTCCTTTTTTTTGCAGGATCAAGCTAATTTTTGGCATACCAACTTGTTTTGACATGAAACGCATCGTTCCGTAACTTTTTTGGTCGATTTGCACATTGTTCTCCAGAGATAACGTATGCGAAAAAACTCAGTTTTCCTCTGGAGACCTTTTGTTCAATGAAAAACAAAAGAGACCTTTTGTTTCGCTTAGTTTTATTATTCGTATAATTACGCTAATAAGTTACTGCTGCTTCATTAGCGCAAGCAATTAATGCACTGAACGGAGCAGATGTGAATTCATTTACAAGTTTTGTCAAGACACCAGTTCAATACAAGGTTGGTTGGTTTTTTTGGTCTGTTTCTCTACTTATTTCACCAACCAAAACATCTATTTAAAAATAAACATGCTGTTGATGCTGCTAAAAGTAATCATTCAAATTCGCGTCGCGTGGAAATCTGCCTTCGAAAGATTTGCTCATAAAGATGCCGCTTCACGCAAAACTGAGGTTTTTTGCATACGTTATTTCTGGAGAACGAGGCGCAAATCGACCAAAACAGTTACAGAACAATGCATTTCATGTCAAAACAAGTCAGTTTGCCAAAAATTAGCTTGATCCTGCAAAAACTGAAAATTGGCCAAAAACCGATATAAGTACGCCCTTTTTGCACAAAGGCCTTCAATTGGTTAAAATCCTGGACCTATAACAATGACACACTATTGGAGAGCCAGACCTAAAGTTTTTGCAAAGTTAAAATAACATTTGTTCATAGCTTCATAGACAGAGAGTCTTTCTCTATCACTCTAACCCATTTGCAACACAATTTAGAGTCCCAATTATCTGGCAAGGCCAAGTCTTGCACATCCAGGAGAGTCACAAATTTACCATTTGCTGCAGACCGGCACCCAACCTTGCTGGACTGGAGCATACTTTAAGTATACTTTTAGTATACTTAGTATGCATACTTTTAGTATACTTAGTATGTACTTCCGAAAAAGAAAGCACAGTTGAAGTATACTTCATTTATAAAAACAGTTTAAAGAGGAAAAGTATAAGTGAAGTATACTTTGCAAGTGTACTTCATTTATACCTAACTGTAAAAGGACATTTAGAAGTATTTATACCTATTCTTTATTATCCAACCCAACTGCACTTCGCAGAGTACAAATAACGCTTAAGACGAGTACAAATATCACGCTGTATTTGTACTCCAGAGGACCAGTTAGACAGATTTCCTGCTGTTGACCAATCAGTTAGCTGGATTTTCCGCGCCAATTCTGTTCTGCTTCACATACTTCTGTCGTGCACGCATTCCCTGTAAAATCCACGAAATTCGCTTGCAAGAACATGCATGCCCCAATTTGGCGTGTTGGATAATAAATATCTTATTAGACGTTTTGTTGTGTAGTATCGCTGAGAATTTTTACTCGTTGTTTGTATTTTGCCTCGCCCTAGGGCTCGCCAAAATACGGCACAACTCGTAAAAATACTCAGCGATACTACACAACAAAACGTCTAATAAGATATATTTATTTAACATAGCGAGAAAGTGGCGGTTAAAGTAAAGTATACTTCAAGTATACTTGTTTCTGCCTGTAACATGAAGAAATAACTAAGTATTACATAGGAATTGCATTGAATGATTGATACAAGTGTATGACACAAGCAGGGTATTGTATAATATATAAATAAAAAGACAGCATCAGCGTATACCATCTACACTGTACATAAGTTAGCAGTTGAGTAATGAATGATTTTTATTGTAGTTTTGTTTCTGCACTCTCCTGTTTGTTTTCTGTAAAAGTGTCCACAAGTTTCACATGGAATCTTATCCTGCACAAACAGTTTCACATTTACTCGCTTTATTTCAAATACATAATATTAATTGCACAACCTGAGGAAGTACGTACATAATTTGTCTTACCCTTGCAAAATGAATTCCCAGCTTTTTGGGAATAATTTTGAAGAATTCCTACAATTGCTATTGGAATTTCAAGGATTTGCATAGTTTGGTGTCTAATCGCTGATTCCTTTTAAAAACCTGATGATACTAGTCTCCATGCACAAACTATAGACTACTGTCACCTGTAATTATTATGTATCTTTTCCTTATTTATGTTTACTTAATATTGGAACTAAAAATTCAAGTGGTAAATAAAGTGAAGTGACGTGAAGTGAAGTGAAGTGTCAATATTACTATCAATACCAGCAATGTGGATATCAGGCTAAGCCACAACTTTGGTGTTGTCATCAGGATAACTGTATTACAGTGTAGCTTCATCCTTCTCATAAAAGGTAGATATTTTGTTAATGTGTAGTAGTAAAATAGCTTGGGATACCCAGGATTGAGCTGCCATTTTGGATTTTGAATGCTTGGAGACCCTGGGAATGAGTGCTAACCCATGATGCAATGCTCTGAAACACGCGGGTGATTTTAAAGAGCTACGCTTATTTACAGCAAGTCAATTTTCTGAGCTAAATGATGTTTAAAAGCAACAGAATCTGGATCTTTTGGCTCTAGGAACAATCATTTATTGTAAGTATAAAAATTAAAGAATCTCAGGCCTTCTAGATTAAGACTTAGTTTATACAGTGTTTTTGATAATCACTGCTGTAATGATTTACATCACTAAACTCGATTGCAGCAAATTTTAGCAGCCAGTTTAGGATCTCTGTCTTTCTCAGGGTCCATTTCAGCTTTTAATTATTGTGTTACAATTATAACTTAAACAAAAAAGGATTCGAAAGCTTCTGATAGGTCTTGACTTGAAATCATGTTGTTATGAGCTGTTGTGGTGAAACTGAACATGTTGCTGTGTTTTTGTTCTAGTCATTGAAGTTCAAAAACTTGAGGTATATGCATTCACAAACAGAATTATGTCAGTACATGGTTTAAAAGCTAAGTGAGTATCAATTCACAAGACTCGAGCAGTGTAATTTCCATCATAATTAAGCTGTGGGATCTGGAAGAAAATGGTTAGCTGTCTTCAGAGCGATTAACTCTCAACTTTGCGTTTGAAGCTAAATCTTCAAAACATGTTACTTAACAGGTAAGTACGACTATGCCATATAAGAGAAACCTTCAAATTGAGCAAATAAAATAAATCGTTCTGATCTTGAACAGAAACAAGATGTTTCAGCTGACCAGTCTTTAATCTAGTGTGGGCTCCTCCTTTGGATACTGAACAAAAGTCATGAATTTTTTACATGTAATGAAGGTTAATATCATTGCACCTCCAGAGTCCATAACATTTAGACCAATAAAATAACGCGTACTTGTTGTCAGTATTAAAGAGTATCAAATGCCTTTAGATCTCCCCGCCTCGATTAGTTTGTAAGCTATTTGCAGGGGGAAACTAATGTAATTACTTATATTTCTAATTTTTAATAAAACTTTGTTGTTGTTGTTGTTGCTGTTGTAGAGTAGAGACAATGCTAAACCACATTGAATTTGTCAACTTTGCAATACATATATGAAGAGGCTAGTGGAAAAGGGGGATAAGTGACGATTTTGGTTGTTTTGGTTTCTTGCTACAAATTAGCTGAATTTTTGCATGTGGCCTTCATTTCAGTTGAAAAACATCACCCTGTATTTTTTTTTCGCTGGTTTGCTCTTCGTTTTCGAGATATTACGTATGCAAACAACCCTCATTTTTTCCAAGCGGCATCTTTTGGAGATCTACTGTTAAACGAAAAACAAAAGAAACCTTTTGTTTCGCTTAAGGATGAACTCACTATATAACACGATAATTTCTCACTGCTGCTTCGTTAGCTCAAGTGGATAATGCGTCGAATGAAGTTGATTCGAATTTGTTTTGACGTGACACTTGAGGGCTTGATTCGAGGTCGGTGAAATCTTTTTTTTTTCCGTTGTTTTTCTTCTTCTTTCAAAATCTTTCTTCGTGTCTTTGTAATTGATTTGGCGTTTTTACTGGTAGGTATGTTTTTTTAGCTGCCATTGTGACGTTGGCTTTTGGCATGCAAAGCATCGATAACACAAATTCAGAGCTTACCTGTTAATTAAGAAGAGTTTGCTCGTTATTTCCACCGATATTCTAAGCTTATTCGAGGAATATTTGCGCCTGCCTGGTAGGAGATTTGGCATCATTAAGCCTGTGACCCTCGTTAAGTCACCTAGCATTCCTCAAAGAAGCGAGGTGTGTTTTTGTTCCGAGATCATGGTTTAAGTCTGTCGTTAACTTAGCCATTGAAGAACAAGTGAGCCAGGCAGGAGAGTCTAGAAACGCTTCTTCTTCCAAAACAAAGCATCCGTCCTGGACTTATGGCTCATTTGCCAAACTTCGGCGTGTGTCAGTTTTGGAAATTAGAACTGCTTCCTAGACTCTTATTATTTTCTTGAAATCAGCCATCCAACAACCTTTGCTGCAAAATTTCTGGGATATCCCATAATAATCTTTCAAACGTAAAGCGCCGTGAGCATTGTGTGCGTGACTTATAGCTCACCTTAGTGTGACTCGGACACGGCTGGGGACTGGTGAGAAAGGCCAGGCAGCAAAGTCCTTGAAATTTGACCTGTACCGAGTGTTAGCTGAGGGTGAAAAGTTGCCGGCTAAATTAAACAGATTGAAAGCCATTTTTACGGGCCAAACAGAAGCCAAAGACAAATCGCAGGTGGGTTAAATTGGCAAGCAAGCGTTCCGTGAGTGTGTATCGTGGATTTCCAAGCAGATGATTACTTTGAGTTGTGACAGGATCGAGCCCGCCACGAAGAAAAAACTGAAGACAAAGCTAGAACGCCTGATTGCAGGTTAGGAAGAAGAAAACTTCAGCTCAAATGTAAGTTTTGCTTTGTATTTCAGCGTTCCTTTGCTGATAAATTTTCTGTTTCATATGCTTCTTTCGGCATGAGCAGCATGTTAGCTTAAGGCTTCCTCTTTCAGTGTTGTCAGAAAAAATTGAATTCATGGAACGAGCAGTTTTTTACCAAAAAAATAATCTCACGTAGAAGCATTTAAACATTTAAGTCACTTGACGTAGCCGATCTTGACAAAAAACGTCCAGCCCTCTATCATCTAGGGCACTTATTCGCGTTTGACCCTTGCATGTTGCGCGAGTGCTGATTTAGCCTCGAATCGTGGCACTAGATTCTCCGGCTAAGTTCGAGACTTGCTTTCCGCTGGGCCACTAAAACACTGTGCTAAAACACTAACGCTAGCCTGACCTTTAACTCGAACGTAGACCCCCCCGCAGCCGCTAAACGCCTAAGCAATAACTTTGTAACCCTGGAGCGATCCCGTGCCATATAAACGCCTAAAATATAAGCCGCTAGCGCTAGACCCTAAGCCATAACTTTGTAAAACACCCTAACCTTGTTCCCCCCGTAACCCTAACCTTCAACGTTAACCCTAATTTCGAGCAGTAACCCTAACCCTGACTCTAAAAACTGGGAACTCTTAACCCAAGGAGTTTAAAGTCAGCATTTGAAAAAACTTAAAAGAGAAACAACGCTAACAGTATTGTTGTAACAAAGGCAGATTCCAAAAGACGCGGACTGTGACATGCAAGTGTTTTAGCATACTTTATTTCTGGAATACACAATAGAAACGAGCTGTGTTGGCCATGTTCGATTTCAGCGAAAAATCTAGCGGACATTCTTGCACGTGGCCTTTCAACTGAGCTTACAGTTGCGTGAATTAACTTTTCACGGTTCTGTGTGAAATTAACTTTTCACGGTTCTCTAAGTGAAATCAAAGTCCTTGGGTCGGCGCGATAATGTGAAGTCAAAATTTTCAACTGTCTGTAAATGACCTGAAATCAACATTGTCTAAAGCTAGCGCATGGCGTAAAATTAACATTTGCCTGTAATTCTAACAAAATTCTAACGGTTTTTCACCTCAAATCAGCATTTTTTCAAGGTTGCACGCTGCAAAGATCAATATTTTGCGGGATTTTAAGTGAAATTACCGTCTTTGCAGTCACGTGTTGGCGTACACAAATACAAGTTTTTGCATACGTAATATCTCGAAAACGAAGAGCAAACCAGCGAAAAAAATACAGGGTGATGTTTTTCAAATGAATGAAGGCCACATGCAAAAATTCAGCTAATTTGGTAGCAAGAAACCAAAACAACCAAAATCGTCACTTATCCCCCTTTTCCACTAGCCTCCTCATATTTTCATGGTCAAAAAGCTGTTAAGCGTAATTGTACATCAGTATAGCATACTTAGTCGGCTCATGTATCTAACGAGTGTGCATAAAGTACACTTAAAAATAACATTTATATTAAGTATACTTGACTTATACTTAACATAAAGTATACTTGAAGTATACTTTTTAGGTGACCAAAAGTGTTGTACTTAAAGTATACTTCTCTAAGTATACTTTAAATTGTTTAAAAGTACCGGTATACTAAAAGTATGCTGCATTTCTTCGAGGGCACCCTGTTACTTAAATTGAACATATGTGTTCAAAAAGCTGTGACTCTTGCCCTCATGTCAAATTTTGTTAGAATTACAGGCAAATGTTAATTTTACGCAATGCGCAAGCTTTAGACAATGTTGATTTCAGGTCATTACAGACAGTTGAAATTTTGACTTCACATTATCGCGCCGCCCAAGGACTTTGATTTCACTTAGAGAACCATGAAAAGATCATTTCACGCAACATGTAAGCTCAGTTTGAAAGGCCACGTGCACGAATGTCCGCTAGATTTTTTGTTGAAATCGAACATGGCCAACACAGCTCCAAACTTCTCATGCCAATTTGTTTATACCTGTAGAAACCTGCTTGCACTTATTTCCCCTCGTTTCTATTGCATAGTCCAGAAATAAAGTATGCTAAAACACTTGCATGTCACAGTCCGCGTCTTTTGGAACTGCTTTGTTACACAATACTATTAGCGTTGTTTCTCTTTTAAGTTTTTTCAAATGCCGACTTTAACTCCTAGGGTTAAGAGTTCCCAGTTTATTAGAGTCAGGGTTAGGGTTACTGCTCGAAACTAGGGTTAACATTGAAGGTTAGGGTTACAGAACAAGGTTAGGGTTAGTATGATTCTTGTTAGGTTAGGGTAGCATCAAGGTTAAAGTTATTGCTTATGGTTAGTGCTAGCGCTTATTTTTAGGGTTAGGGCTAGCGTTCAAGGTTTAAGTTATTGCTTAGGATTAGCGCTAGCGCTTATTATTAGGGTTAGGGCTAGCATTCAAGGTTAAAGTTATTGCTTAGGGTTAGCACTGCGGATTAGGTAGAGTTAAGGTCAGGATACGTTAGTGTTAGCGCAGTGTTAGGCCAAGGAAAACAATCTCGACTTAGGAAATCTAGTGCACCAATCGATGCCTAAATCAAGTCAATGAATAGTGCCTAGAGATAGAGGCTGAACGTTTTGCAAATCGGCTATGTCAGTGACTTAAATGTTAAAAGTTTCTATGTCAAATTATTTTTTTGGTAAAAAAACTGCTCGTTCCATGAAATGATTACTTCTGACAACACGGAAAGAGGGAGCCTTAAGCTAACATGCTGCTCACGCCGAAAGAAAGCATAGGAAACCAAAAATTTATCAGCAAAGGAACGCTGAAATACAAAGCAAAACTTACATTTGAGCTGAAGTTTTCTTCTTCCTAACCTGCAATCAGGCGTTCTTTGTCTTCAGTTTTTTCTTCGTGACAGGCTTGATGCTGTCACAACTCAAAGGAATCATCTGCTAGGAAATCCACGATACACACTCACGGAACGCTTGCTTGCCAATTTAACCCACCTGCGATTTGTCTTTGGCTTCTGTTTGGCCCGTAAAATTGGCTTTGTTTAATTTAGCTCAACTTTTCACCTAAACACTGGGTACAGGTCAAATTTCAAGGACTTTGCTGCCTGGCCTTTCTCGCCAGTTCCCAGCCGTGTCTAAGTCACGCTAAGTCACGCACACAATGCTCACAGCACTTTATGTACAAAAGATTATTATGGGATATCCCAGAAATTTTTGGAGCAAAGGATGGATTTCAAGAAAATGATAAGAGTCTAGAAAGCAGTTCTAATTTCCAAAACTGACATACGCCGAAGTTTGGCAAATGAGCCATAAATCCAGGATGGATGCTTTGTTTTGGAACAAGCAGCATTTCTAGACTCTACCACCTGGCTCACTTGTTCTTCAATGGCTAAGTTAATGGCAGACTTAAACCATGATCTCAGAACAAAAACACTCCTCGGTTCTTTGAGGAATGCTGGGTGACTTAACGAGGGTCAAAGGCTTAATGATGCCAAATCTCCTACCAGGCGGGCGCAAATATTCCTCAAATAAGCTTCGAATATCGGTGAAAATAACAAGCAAACTCTGCTTAATTAACAGGTAAGCTCTGAATTTGTGTTATCAAAGTAATCAATGCTTTGCGCGCCAAAAGCCAACGTCACAAAGGCAGCTAAAAAAACATCCCTACCACTAAGACACAAAGAAGGATTTTGAAAGAAGAAGAAAAACAACAACAGCAAAAAAAAAGATTTCACCGACCTCGAATCGAGCCCTTGAGTGTCACATCAAAACAAATTCGAATCAGCTTCGTTTGGCTCGTTATCCCTTGAGCTAATGAAGCAGTGGTGAGAAATTATTGTGTTATAGTGACTTCATCCTTAAGCAAAACAAAAGGGTTTTTTTTTGTTTTTCTCCAAAAGATGCCGCTTGAAAAACTGAGGTTTGTTTGCATACGTAATATCTTGAAAACGAAGAGCAAACCAGCGAAAAAAAATACAGGGTGATGTTTTTCTATTCAATTGAAAGTGGCATGCAAAATTTCAGGCGCTTTCGCAGAAAAAAGAAAACCACTTAGAATCGTCACTTA
>JAHPZR010045907.1:2500-20000 GCA_019787425.1 Platygyra sinensis
GTGGCGTCCATTCGGTCTGTACTCATCTATACGAGTGGTTGACAAAATCGGACGAACGCCCGAAGCGAGGCGTCCGATTTGTTAATCACCAGTAATGATTACGAACAGACTTTCTTAAATCCATTTTTGAAATCACTGGTGGGTCCCTGTAATCTTGATGGCGCAAATTGGGCAATTTATTCCCAGATTGCACCCCTTTTTTTCGCTCTAAAATCCACATCATTTTTCCAAGCGCAATGAGGAAGTTCACACTTCAAAACTTGCGGGCTGTCGCGGCGCTTTTCGGGGTAGAGCGCTTGCACGCTAACACTGTATGAACTTTCCAGTAAAGCCAAAAATAGCGCGCGCGTACCACTTAATTTAAGGTATATTCCCCTGAAATAAAACTGACAATAGATTTTCGTTCAAACTTTTGCCCATGAATATTTATCATATGAGAACTTCAATTTTGAAATAAAAAATGGGGGTGCCCATACTCATTAAGGAGCACTGGGGCATTGAAAATGACCCATTTTGGCATTATTTAAGCTTATTACAAGAACGCATTCCCAGTAATAATTGTAAATTTTTGTGACCGAGACTCATGAGAACACGCATTAAGGTGGCTGAAAACATTTTCCCGTATTTTCCAAGACTTGGAGTTTAATGGGTCATTATAACCACTCTTTATCAGTTAATGCCACAATCATAGTATCAACAAACTGCCCAATCATCGGTGAACAATTTGCTCTTAATTTTGTGACACAATAGGTTTTCAAAACATCAATATGACCTGCTCAAAACACCCTTAATTTTAGCTTTAAGCGCTTATAACTCAAAAACGAGCTCGGTGATCCTCATTTTTTATCATCGAATTGTAATTAGAATGATAAGATGCAACTTTTTGCAAAGTTTAAAAAAATTCTACGAAGGGGGTTCAGAGTCACCTTAAATTTTCACAAATTTAAGGTGGCTCTGAACCCCCTTCGTACAATTTTTGTAAACTTTGCAAAAAGTTGCATCTTATCATGCTGATTACAATTCGATGATAAAAAATGGGGGTCACCGAGCTCGTTTTTGAGTTATAAGCGCTTAAAGCTAAAATTAAGGGTGTTTTGAGCAGGTCATATTGTTGCTATGGAAACCTATTGTGCCACAAAATTAACAGCAACTTGTTCACCGATGATTGGACAGTTTGTTGATACCATGATTGCAGCATTAACCGATAAAGACGTGGTGTATAATGACCCCTCAAACTCTAAGTCTTGGACAAGTACTGGAAACTGTTTTCAGCCACCTTAAACTGGAGTCAATGTGTTGTATCGGACACAAATAAACTTTTTAAGTTTGATTTAGACAGAAAGCTGAATCCTTGATTAAAATTTCAACCAAATTTCTTGACATGGTTACCATAGGGCAAAATAGAAAAGACCACAGTTTACTTGCTATTTTCGCTATTTATTCAATTTTCAGCAATAGAAATCAGATCAGTATTTCCTCAAGCAAAGTTTATGATAAGTTGATTACAATGACTGGAAAAAAAAATTGGGGTGCCCACGCTCGTTGGTGAGCTATAGCCATTTTTTCAACTGAAAGAGCTCAATATCAAGGCAAATCCGCCATGTTTTCAGTGTGCACGTGCACGAGAGCGCGCTAAATGACGCCATAAATTATGCGCAGAAAGGATGCGCAGTGCAATTGTGAGGAATAACCTTAAGGTCGTGCGCTGCTCTATTGCGTATTTTGATGTAAAAGGGTTTCCGGAGTCTGCTTTTTATTTAAAAACCAGCTCAGTACTGCATCAATAAAATATTTGAATCGACCAAGTCCTGTATTTGGGCGATTTCAAAATGGATGTAATAACACTTGCGGGCTGTCGCGGCGCTCTCGTGAGCGCTTGCGATACAGTAGAACTTTCTAGTAACCAAAAATAGCGCGCGCGCGCAACTTGATTAAAGGTCACGCGCTACTCTATTGTGTATTGAAGTGAAAGCGTTTCCGGTTCCGCTTTTTATTTAAAAACCGCCTCAGTTCTGCATCAATGAAATATTTGAATTAGCCAAGTCCTGTATTTGGGCGATTTCAAAATTGATTTAATAAAGTGGTAATTGAACTGAGTGGAGTGCAATTTTGGTCTGAAATCATACTTGTAATTTCAAATCGAACTCGCGCTGCGCGCTCGTTCGATTTTGAAATCACGCATATGATTTCAGACCAAATTGCACTCAACTCAGTTCAATTACCATTATGAATTGGACGACACAATGTCCTGTTACCAATTAATCAAAACTATGACAAAATTCGAGAAACGAACAAAGGATCAATTGAGCGCTGAACGATTTTTAAAACGTCGTTATGAATGCTGAAAAACCCAGCAGTTTACTCAACAAAGTGCACCGCAACAACGCGCGCAAAATGACGCGTACTGTCCAGTCACAGGCATGACGTGTGCAACTGTCCAATTAATGCTCAAAAAGGGCTGCTGATAGCCAATCACGTTCGAGAATTTGTTATAGTTTTGATTAATGGTGTAATCAGGCTGCTCCCTGTTTATCGAGAACTCATAGAGCGAGCAAAAGTAACGATGACATTTTTCGATCCATCAAACTTCTTTTAGGACGGATTTAAAGCCCCAAACCTTTTGAAAAATTAAGCACAACTGTTGAAAAACGCTGGAAATGTTGCAAGCCACCTTAAATCTGTATGCCGTACTATTTCGTTGCAACCGAGGTCTCATCGGAATACTTAACAGGGGAGAACCATATTCCCAAAAGGACTGAAAGCTTGTGGCTAGGGTCAAACTCTTCCAGTGGTTGCTCTAATTCTCGTCGTCAGAAGCTCTAGAAAGTCCAGTCAGTTCACTTCCCTCCCTTTTCAGTAACACATCAAAGGTGCCAAACTCAACTACCCTACCCTCCCTGAAAACCAGGATCTTGTCACAGTTTCTGATGGTGTTCAAACGATGCGCTATAGTGATAACTGTTGAGTTCCTCAGCTTCTCGCGCACCGTATTCCAGATTGTTTGTTCTGTGTCTGGATCCACGTGCGCAGTAGGCTCATCTAGGATGATGATCTTGTTTTGTTGTAAGAGCACGCGAGCCAAACAGATTAATTGCCGTTCTCCAACGCTGATATTCGTAGCGTGTTCCAACAGCTCATAGTCCAGTTGTCCTTCCAGATTTTCCACCATTTGTTTCAGTCGAACTTCGTCTAATGCCCGCCACAAATCTACATCCTGAAACTGTTCCATAAGATCAAGATTCCTCCTCAGTGATCCACTAAAAAGAACAGGACTTTGGCTAAGAACAGACACACATCGTCTCGCCCCTTGGAGATTGATCTCCTTTAATCGCACATCGTCGATAATTACGTCACCAACAGCGTCAGGCATGCGCAAAAGAGCTGCAACAAAAGATGATTTCCCAGCACCCGTGCGTCCTGCAACACCGATCTTTTCTCCTCCCTTGATCTCGAGATTTATATTCTTTAATACTTGAGGTCCCCCCGGGTAGTACGTCAACGACACGTCTTTGAATGTGATACTTCCTTCGGGTGGCCAGGGTTCCGGGGGAAGCTCTTCTTCTTTGTATCCAGGCTCAGAGTCAATCTTAGTGTATGTCATAACTCTTTCAACGGACGTCATTAAGTTTTCAACTTCTGATGATTTCCTCACAGAGTACTGAGTCATATCGCCAACCTCGATCACGTGAGCCAGTGCAAGGACGGCAAAAGCTGGGTAAACAAATCGTATAATAATTAGTTAAGAAATCTTAGGTTATCGCATAAGAGCTGGCTAAGGATAAAGGTGATTCTTGAGAGAACTCAGGTTAAGGTAGTTAAGGTAGTCTGTAGACGAGCCAAGTAGCCCTTCAGGCCGGAGATTTCTGTAGAGGCAACTAGTATTTCTATTTAACAAATTGACGTCAGTTTTTATGCGTCTGTCCTGTTATTGATCATGAATTTCGTCATCACATTGTCAAAGTAGCTGTGGATCCACGAGGCGATAGCCGAGTGGATCCGCAGACTGAAACCCTTGAAACTGAAACCCTTGCTGTATACTAGACCACAATCAAGCTTGATTTTTTTAACCCTGCTCAAGACTAGGCACCAAAACAACTGCTACCCTATCCCAGACTAGCTATTTTACATACAGTAACTAAATCACTATCGCAGTCTAACGTACGCTAACTAAAGCAATATCTTACAAAATCACGTCTGAGTTTCATTCTGTATTGTGGGGGGAACCAGAGTTAAAGAACCAAGGGCGTAGCCAGGGGGGGTCCTGGGATGCCCGTGACCCCCCCTTTGTAAGCGTTTTTTGTAAGCAAACAACCTACAATATTCAGGTGACAATCTGATGAGTACCCTCTGTATGAGTCAGTGTGACCCCCCCTTTGAAAAATCCTGGCTACGCCCATGAGAACCCTTTACTTAAAGACTTATTTTTTCCTCTAAAATTGAACAAAAAACTTTAAAATCTAGAAAGGGCCAACGGACAAATCAAATGTACCGGAACCTGGTGATATAATACTCCATTTTGTTATCTTATCATTCATTAGTTTCTTCAACGGTTTAGTTTTTATTGACTTCTATTTTTGTTATCTTGTCATTTCTTAGTTACTTCAACGGTCCACTTTTTTTTGTAATACTATATAGGCTTTTATCGTTGTTGTCTAAATTGTCAGCGTCTTTTCTCAGTTGTAAACATTCCTTGAAGAAGTCAGGCCGTGCCTGACGAAATAATGGAAAATACAAAACAGTTAACCCTAGCCGTACGGTCAGCCTCTCTTTCTTTCTTTCTTTTTTTGTAGGTTTCCTCGAACTTCGTTTCCTTTTTTTCACAATATACTTGTTGATCGCTGAGTGATAAAAGAACTTTAATCATTGGTTTATTGAAACGTTTGTATTGAGTACTCTCTTACCAGCATCTTGAGAAGCCAAAACTGCTGCTAATGCCACTGATCCTATGAACAAAGAACTAAGAACAGCCACGCGAAGGGAGAACCAACGTTCACAAGCCACCACCATGACAAACGTCTGACTATGACCGTCTTGATGTCTGCCGAGTGATATTTAATGGTAGTTCGTATTGTTGTACATACTGGTCAGTAGCGGATCTAGGGAGGGTCCCGGGGGGGTCCCCCCTTTATTTTGGGTAAAAAAAGAAATGACAGAAGAGAGAAAAGCCAGCAGGGTGAAGTAAAACAAAACCACCCCACCCCCCTTAGCTCGAGGTCTGGATCCGTCACTTCTGGCCAATTGCCACATTCGATAACAGAAACTGTGTTCAGGGTGTAATGAGCTTTTAAATTCAAAATCCGTTGTCAAATCCGTTTATTAATAATTCACCAACTTTAAATGAAGGAAATCATGACCGTAACTGGTTTTAATTAATAGGCCTTTTGCAACAAACAATCACATGGTACAAAATCCGCCATACTGGTGGGCAAGCTCATTATTATTCCCGCAGTGGGACATTAAAACAAAGGCCAGTAACGCTTGACTGGTTGAGGTCTCTTTGTTTTTAAGTCCCAGTGCGGGAATAATAATGAGCTTGCCCACCAGTATGGCGGATTTTGTAACATGTGATCGTTTGTTGCAAAAGGCCTATTATCATAATTTTGTAGATTTTTATTCCTCCGTATTCTCTTTAGTTTTAGTTTCAACTGAGAAGGTATATCAAACACTCAAGACAGTGTTTGACCACATTTCCAAAAGCTTCGAATTTCGTCAAAAAATGCCCCTTGACGCTGCGCATTTTCGAATGTCTTCTGGTTGTGTAATGTGATCAAATATGGTCTTTCTGGTTTGAGTTATTACTTACAGAAGCCCATCCCTAGGAGTCTACAACTGAGAACCCCAAATTCCTGTCACGGCGTTTTCACGGACCGATCTATTTTTAGTTTAAATTTATCTCGAATTCAGATCTCTACAGGATCCTCAGTGACCAATTGCAATAATAAGCACGGACTAATGTTGAAATGTCAACCGGCATGATTTCGACATGTTCACGTGAAGCCGAATTGTTTTATCCTTACCGAAGCGTGCTCATGTAGACTGGAACTGGCTTATTTCGCGGAAAAAAATGTCTAAAAATAGACTGGTCTGTAAAAATGTCGTTGTACTTGTTTAATATGGGAGTTGGAGGCTCCTAGTAATGGGCTCTTGGTAGTTACAAGACCTGAAGCCAACTTGTGTGGGCTGAAGAAAGACAGTGGGTGAAACTAAGGTAGCTGTAGAAGGTGAGTAAGTAAATGATTGTGTAAATTAAAGAGAAAGTACGTGATGACACTCTAAAACAATTACAGATCAACTAATCAGAGATGGATGTATACCTGTAAAATTGATTCAGAAAATCATCCTGTCGTCCGCTTGTTCTTATGGTGTCCAGGCCATTTAGCGTTTCAGAAATGTGAGAGAAGACTGGACTACGGTTTATTGACTCAAGCCTTTTCAACTGTCGGGAGGTCTTCAAGTAATACCTTCCAATGTAGACGATTATTGCAATCAGCGGCACAATAGCAACAAGGAGCCAGTAATTTGCCACAATCGGCAAAAGACAGGATGCAAACGCCGCAAAGCTGTACTGGATCGCCATCAGAAATGTTTTAGGTAACAGTTCATCCATGCAGCCTACATCCTTAGAGAATCGATTAAGAATTCTTCCCACGGGATTCGAGTCAAAGAACACAACCGGCGCTTGTAAAATAGCCACCACCATTTTGTCATGTAGACGCTCGGAACATCTCAGAGAAATTGAAAGGAATCCGTACCCGCTCAAGATGGCAAATATGAATGAGCCAACAACAAGGCAACCATAGATGGTTAAGTTCATTGGGTCTCTTTGATTTTTGTGTTGTTCCTTTGTCAAATAGGAGAGCCAGACATCGGCAGCAACTGCCATTGCTGGGGAAACAGAAGCACACATAATTAATGTATAAATTACTGAAAAATGGAGATCTTTGGGGTATCGACACAACGCGATCTTGCGGTTAATGCCAGCTTACCTTGAGTAATGAGAGACAGCAAGACTATAGCAAGTATCACTAAGGAATGAACTCCACTTCTGAAGTAGTTCCAGTAAAGCTTAGATGACACCACTCCAATTACGCGATCTTCTTCCTCTATCTGAAGACTTCTGGCTTCACTGACTCCACAACCATAGGCAAAATAACTTTTCTCTCCTTTTTCTTCAACCGAGCCATGGGATTGGCTTCTCTTGAGAAGGGTCTTACAAGGTGTATCAGCCGTTGTACTTAAAATGTTTTTCTCTCGAAGCTCAATAAAGCGACCTTTGCCGAGCACGAGACCTTTATCAAGCACAACAACGTCATCAGCTTCTTTCATATATTGCTCTTCATGACAGATCAGAACTCGCGTTTTATCGCCCAGTAAGCCTTTGAAACAATGTCTAAAGATATGTCGACCAACCTTAAAATCCACAGCACTCAGAGGGCCGTCCAACAAGTAAATGTCTGCATCAGCGTAAACAGCCCGTGCTAAGCTTACTCTTGCCCGCTGACCTCCACTCAGAACTGCACCGCATTCACCAACAACCGTCTGGTCAGAGTCGGGGAATTGTTGGATGTCTTTCATTAGTGCACAAGAATTAAGGACACTGTCATATTTGTCTTCGTTATATGGCTGACCGAACAAAATGTTTTCCCTGATGGTCCCCGAGAAGACCCAGGCTATCTGAGGCACATACGCAAGGCTCCCTTGGCAGGTGACTGTTCCGCTTGTGGCTGAGACCTCACCAGCGATCACTGAGAGAAGAGTTGATTTTCCACTGCCCACTGGTCCTGTAATTATTGTGAAACTTCCTTCATTTGCAGTGAATTCTACATCTTTCAGGATAGCTTTCATTTCTCTCTCGAATGGTCTGTATGCTAAATTTGACACGCAGACTACCGCTTTGCCCTTTAGTTCATCAGGGCTCCGAAAAACTTTTGGAGCTTCTTCTCGATCAAATATCTGACCACTTCCTTTCTTTTCCGAACTTCCTAAGGAATCATTTGGGGCTTCTGAATCCCAATTGTATGAAAGAGATGGTAGATTGTCTAAAAGAAGAAAGTCCTCTATTCTGTTCAAAGACACAAAGCCTCGTATAATGCCAGCAGACCCTGGGCTAAGCGATGAGTCACGCCCAATCGTAGAATATTGATGAAGGCGAGCAGCATGAAGGCATTGACAGGTGTGATGGGCTGGTCAGTTAACACAAGAGTGATGACAGACACTAGTGTCGCCATAGATGCTGATGCGAATTCCAATTCAAATAAAGCTGAAAGAATTATATTCTTTTTATGGATGATGCTGATTTCATTTCTGAAAACAAATCAAGCATTTTGTGACACGAATATGACAAAAACGTATATTACGAATACACGTTTACGTGGTTCGTAATACAAATGTTACATGCCAACTCACAATGTTAACAGCTCCCAATTGGCTTGATAGTTCAGTTGGTAGAGCACTGCACCTTTATCGCAGAGCTCATGAGTACCGGAAAAACCCTCGGCTGGGAACTGGGATTATTATAAGGGAATCAAGCATCGTGAATTCATTCATCAAGGTAATAAATTGTCTTTATTCATGCAGATGTTTTGGAAACTGTTGTTAAGGTTACACCGTCGGTGTTGGGACATTGTTTGCCATCAGCTTGGGAGGGTGAAGGGGGGGGGGGGGGGGGGGGGTGGGGTAAAAGAGAAGGGGAGCCTTAATGGAATACGAACGTCACAATACGAATTTATTATTAATGCCGATAAGTGGTCCATACGCATTTTTCTCCCATTAAATATTGAAAATTGACATTTACTAGACAAAATGGCAATCTTTACCTTCGTATAGTTTTTATCTCGTCTCCATGCTCGTTTTCCCACGCATGCGTCTTAATTGCACGTATTCCGCAAACGGCCTCATTTATGATAGAGATGCGTTGGTCAGACGCATCAGCTGTGCGCAGGCGTAGTTGTGCACTTGCAGAGGATAACAGGACTAGATATGGTATAAGGAATAGCAGAAAAAGGACTCCCATAAGTGCCTGCCAACCAATCAGGTACCCGACCAAACTCGTGACTACAATTACGTCAGAGGTCAAAGGAACCACGTGGGCGATCCACTTGGGAGCTTCTTCCATTCGCTGCACATCATTAGACACGAGATCAATCACATGACCAGTGGTAAAATCCATTAATGTTTGCTTGCTAAGAAGAGTGGCCTTAAAAAAGGAAAAATAAAACTTAAATCAATATACTTGCTTCATGGTTGAAGCTCACAGACGATCAAGGGTAAGTAATGAGTAACTGGACCGATTGGAGTACAATTCTAAACAATTACTGGATGAGGTTTTTGTGATATCCAGAATAATCAAGGTCGAGGTAAGGGTTATCAGCCGAAGCCGAAGGCTGAGGCTGATAACCCTTACCGAGACCTTGATTATTCTAGATATCACAAAAACCGAAGGTTGTAGTCATGTTTTTCCTTCTTTACTGACGGCAAGCAACACAAAGCGCGCGAACTTGACATGATTACCCTTAGAAATCATGCACCGCGGTTATACATGACACGATTACCCGTGACCTTGAGTGTCCTTTGACATGATTATTGTATAATCTGCAGTAATGGCGTCACGGGCGCTGATTTCGAAAATTCACTGTAAGCTTTCGGCCAATCAGAAAAGAGCTAGAGAGTTCAATGTATAATAAAAAAAAAGGAATCGCGCGGGGAATTTCAAAGTCAGGAAAGTGCAAAGCGTTGGGCCGATTTGAATTTACGAGCACGATTACTCTCTGAATTGTGCAATACGGGATCCAAACAAATTCGATATAAAGAAAGTCTTTGAGAGGGAAAAAGTGAGTAGCGCTTTCCATAACTTTTGAAAGTTGTAGGAAATATCATGCGTAATTGACGTACGAATAACAAAGGTATCTGATTACAACTTGTTGTACCATGTGATCGCGCGCCGATTAAGTGACAACTAGGCGTGCAGAGAACCAATCACGATCGAGAATTTTGTTACAAACTCAGTCCTCCATATAGAACGTCACGCAACAAAAAAAACAGATCGAAAACTATTCAGTGGATAAAGTTGAGAAATTGTAATGTTACAGGAGATACGTGAAGAATAAACTTCTCAAAGCTTTTGGTCTCTGCGTTTTCCCAAAGGCGAGATATTCGTCGAAACGTTTTGCCCTCTTGCAGAGCCCAGTTTGGAGCAGCCATGATGGTGGAGCTCTGTGCTCCACCAATATGGAGGCCGGAAAATTAAGTAAACATGTGGAACTTACTTCGGCTATCTAGTAGACTGATTATCGATCTGAACTGAACCAACGAACATTAACGCAACCACTGTTCCTAATACTTAAACTCCAAAACTGGCTAAAAATCACGAAAGAGGTTTATATTTTTCGACAAACGGGATCCTTGCTTTATGTCACGCACCGCTATAACTCCGAAAATCAAAAAGGAATGGTTTCCAGATATCCGTGTAAAGCTTGCCTGCTATCACGTGAACAAAATTCGCGTCACAATTGGAGAGGTTTGTATCAAAGCTGGGTTACCTCCATCCTCACTTACAGCTCATTGACGTTTTGAAAAGTACGGAATCGATCGAGAATCCTACGCTAGAAAAAAATGTAATCGCACTCATCTGAATTTCTACTTTAGTTTTTCAAGTGTCACTTATTACCGTACCAAAATTTGCAGTTAACCTTTGAGAAGTCGTGTCTACTGTCCTGACACCCTACGATATCAATTCACTGGCATGATGTGGCTACCATATGATGGTCCCTAAGCTGAATGTGGCCGCGACCTAATCTCACCTTTTCTCGGTAGTCTTCGGTGGTGAGCATTTCATTTCGGGCTCGTTTGGTCTCGTTATGGGTATTTTGGCTTGATTACCTTGCCAAAAAACGAACTATGGCTTAACCGAACGCGTCTGATATGCTGCTGAAGCGCACCAAAGAAGGTAATATGAGATATTTATTATATAAACATCAGTAAAATACCAGGGTTTTTCCTTTTCCCAAAAATCATATCTTCATCATGCGCAGTGAAGATACTATTTTTATCTTTTACGTGTAGGGATATTGGTGTCGCCATGGTGACTAAAAATATCCCCATTGCTATGGTTGCACAGTCCCTTAAAAAGTACTTAGATGTGTCACTGTATGATCGAAACATCACAGATTGTTTCTCAAAAATGTAAGGTTATCTTCGGACATTTTCGGAAAATGTTCGGAAACAATTGGATAAACTGTAATGCAAGGGCCACTTGTACAAACAGCAGCGGAGTGATGCCGGATCTTGGTTTAGATCAGAATCAGCAGTAAAAAAAAAACTATAAAACCAATTGAAAGGCTGACTGGAAGGCTAAAAAGGATAAATTTATTGCCGTCCGGTCAGCTTTTCAATTGGTTTTTATCGGAAACGATCGTCTGGCCTTCAGGCAACTTTTGGAGAATCTTCGGAAATCTTCGAAAAGTGTTCGGAAATCTTCGGGAAATCGTCAGAAAAGTCGTCATTAGTATGTATATGTAATAAACAGAATAATACCTGGCTTCTTGTGGTATGGAATTTCTCATCTCGTGTTTAACGTGATATCTCACTCGTTCGCTGCGCAGACTCGTGAGATATCAAGTTGAACACTCGAAGAGAAACTCCATATTATCATCTATACAAGTATCACTACAAATGAAAATATGACCGGTATCGCAGGGGTCATGGGTTCGAATCCCGTTCAGGTCTGAATTTTTTTCAGGCTTAATTTCATAACTGCTTAATGCGCGTATAACTGCGATGATTAATCATGGCTTCATAAGTATCATTATTACTGTTATTAGGGACTTGAAGATATGGTATGGCAAGGCTGTAGTACGGCGGCAAATAGTGAAGATCACTTCCGGTGACGCCATGTCGCGCGTTCCACTACGGCTTTCCCGCCGTAGTCTTGCTTTTTACTACGGGAAAGTGCCTAGTTCCACGTACTCTTCACTACGTGAGTATAACCCTGCTGTTTACTTCTCAATTTAACGCTCTTTTCACTGTTTGAACAGCCTAGCTCGAAGATAAAGTACTCAATCATAAAAGTCCGTTCGAAGATAATCGTTTCTTTGTGATTTGTACAGAAAATTTGAACGATTTAAACACCTACCGTAAACGACAGTCCGGCATATTTTATTGACTGGTCCAAACCTGAGCCGCAGGTAAGAGAGCTTTGTATCTACTAAGCTGAGCTGTTCAAAATGTATTTTATTTGAATTGAAAGCTTTGTATTTTCGGACTTATCACATTGGACGAACACCCTACCCGTGCCGAACTCGAGCTTTTTATCAGTGTTAAAGATGATTTCCAGTCCGTACTGCGCAGTCTCAGTACCCTCATGTTTATAAACATTATAACGGCTCACTCAATGGAATGTGAATCGATGTTATTCGTTAAAAACCACATACCTTATCTTTGAGGCCTTTCAAATTATTTTTCCAACAGTTTCATTGAGTTTTACAGCTGCAAAGTTGTTTCATCAAGTGATACGAGAAAGAACAAAGCATTAAGCTTTGACCGCTTCGCATCCATAATGGCGGTTGTTTTTAAACTTCGAATTTACTTCATGTAAGTAGTTGCGAAATGTTCACATTCCGTGACGTCTTACATGAAACAAAACAAAAAACGTAAACAAACTCTCGAGAGTGCGCAGTACGGACTGGAAATCAGCTTTAAGCTTATTTTGTTTTGTGGTTGGAATTATGCATCAATCAATTCCAGCGGTGCCCATTCCCCCCCCCCCCCCCCCGGCAAACGCAGGGCATTTGCTCACGTTTTCAGTCCCGGGGTTGGGGCATTAGGAAATTTTATCGCGGCCCGGGAGCTGGGCATTAGCATACCCCGGGGCGACCCCCGGGCATTTGACACACGTGTTTTCGAAAGATGGATGAGTTAATCGGGAAGGACGAGGCCTTTGTCAAAGACTGGCTTTTCCGTCAGGGACAAGAAAAACCTGCCCATGTTTTTAAAGGTATGTTTTCTCAATTTTAGATATTTCATCACTTGTAAGCATATAAATCTAAGCAACAGGGTGAACTATATTTTGTGTATCTGTGTCAAAACAATCACTGACGTGACGTGAACTATTTCGCACTTCGCATTCAAAACTAGCCTAACAATTTTTAAATTCATGAAAGTGGAATTAAAATACTGAAGGTTTGCGAAGGTGATGCGATCTTCAACACAGATCTTGCGAGCTTAAAATGCGATGCATCATTATTTAAAATGTCTTCATTCTTTACAGCGACAAGGTGAAAAACAAAAATAAAATAAAATTATAAAAATTTTGTTAAAAACAAAACATAACGAAATAAATGCAATCAGAATAAACTAGCTCGTACTGTTGTCCTTGAAGCCTTTAATAACATTGCAATAAAATACTGAAAAGTTGACCGTTTTATTCACTGGTATTTAAGGGACGATTTACACGGTACGACTTTCTCGCATACGACAAGCTTACGACAGGCCTACGACATGACTTAGGAACATTTAAGCGAGTCGTAGGTTTGATTTACAAGAAATAATTCATGTCGTAGGCCTGTCGTAAACTTGTCGTCTGCGACAAAGTCGTGCAGTGTAAATCGGCCTTAAGAAGTGTTGGAAGGCGACGATCCCGGGGACGGGGCTTTGCCCTCTTTCTTCGTCCCCACTCCGGGGCATTTAGACAGTTTATGTGTCCCCACCCTTGGGAATTTGCCCATATCTTTTTAAAAAATGCCAATGCCTGGGGGTTAGCGCGGGAGGGGCATGGGCACTGCTAGAATTGACTGATGCATTACAGGCGGCTCTAAAAGTAGCTGAGAGGCAAATCTAAGTTTTGGGAGATGTAAGATCGACACAAGAGAAGGAAATCATTGTCGTCGATCAAGCCTTTGTCGTATGAAAGTAGAATAAAGTCGAACATATCCATTTTGTAACCGTAGTAGCAACCCGCCGTTCTTAAAGTCCCTATAAAATAGGCCATTTTACAGTTGTGTGCTCAGTGACCTGGCGATGAATGACAGCGAGGCTGGAGGTGAACAGACCTCTCTGCTTTCTGTCATGTAAACGCAACTAGTTAGCATTAGAATAAATTGATTTACACAACAAAAGCAGTAAGGTCTGTATCAAAACAAAGTCACCTCCAGCCTCGCTGCCGTTCAAAGACCAGGTCACTGAGTGAACAACTGTAGAATGGTCTATTACTGAGGCCCTGTTAAGGACAGGGTTTTCGGGATACGAGACGGCCACAAATCAACGGGATAAAAGATATTTGAAAGAGAAATAAACGGAAAATGGGATATTTCAGGATTTCGAATAGGAGAATTGTAAATCTTGAAAGATTAATTTTACGGTCTACGGGATACAGGATGTAAAGGCCAAAAACTAATGGGATAAGGACTTCTCAGAACCCCCACCCACCTCGGGACCTCATTACTGTTTGTGGCATATAATCTAAAATAAAGTTACCTTTATGTAGACAAGGCCCTTTAAGGCACTGCAAAGTTTAACGCCCAACACTGCACTCCTGTAAAAATATTGATGCATACAGATGTTCTTGATAAAGTAGTTAGCAGCCATTGCTAATGCACAAACGTAAAGAAGAACATTTTCCTGTGGCTCCTCTGCTGAAATCAGTGCGGAAACAAGAAATCCTAGAAACAAGGGTTGAAGAATGCGACAAACTGAATCCAAAAATCCCGTCAATACAATGATGAAAGCTTCTTTTACAGACACTGCTTTAATAACGCTTCTCCAGAGCTTTGGTCTTTTGTTGTCACCGTCACGTTTACAGCTTGCTTTCTCCTCAGTCCATTTTGTTTGGAGCTTTTCTGTCGCTGGACGAGTTTGGTTTTCTTTGGAAAGCGGCACAAAATCATCTTGTTCTACAGTTCGTTCACTGCCTATTTTGATGACTTCATTCATCCATTGAAAGAAAAGAGAAGACAAAGTATTGAAATTTTCTTCACTGTCTTTTTCGGTGATTCTTTTGTATCCACTTCTTATCATGACTCAGAATCTGATGAAGATAACAACAATGACTTCGTTTATTTGCTAAAAGGACACTGAACTGAGACCACAAACGTTGTGGTCTCAGTTCACTTGGCAAGGCTTTGATGGTCTCTAGCAACATAATTGCATCGTCAAACTTCAGGTCGGCACACACGAGGGGAGTAGTCCCTGCAACAACTTGTCGGGACAAGTCCCATCGTAAGGTTAGCACACAAAAGGGCACTAGTCCCTGCGACTTCAACAAGTTGCCGGAACAAGTCCCGTCGTAAAGTCCGCACACACGAAGGGACTAGTCCCTGCAACAAGTCACGGGGACAAGTCCCATCGTGCATGTGAACTGACTATTTTTGCTTCAAAATCTCGTCGCAGGGTCCAACTTTGGTCCTTGCGACTAGTCCCACAAATTCAAACCAGTTTGAATTTTTGGAATTTTTGGTCCTTGCGACTTGTTCCTTAAAACGCTTCGTGTGAACTGTTACGTGGAACAAGTCCCTGCGACCAGTCCCTTCGTGTAAACTCTTCAGAGGACCAGTCGCAGGGACTAGTCCTCTCGTGTGTACCGGCCTGAATTCCTTGTACCTTATAAGGTTTAAGCTGCTTATTGGTAAAGCTCAGCCTTTCCTATACACAGGCCTACCGTGATATTTTTTCTAACATCGTCGAGGGCTCGAAAACACATAAAAACAGGAAGCACTGAGTGGCAGCGAATACATGCAAGTAAATGTCGCCTTTGCGCTCCGTTTTTGTTCTTCCGCGCTCGATTCGCTTCACTGCGAGAAAAGAAACGGTTGCGAACACGAAGACTAGGATCTGCTATCTTCTTGTCTCGGTTTTAAATAAATTTGACAATACATTGCTACTTTATACATACATATTTTTCCTTTTTTGTCACTTTAGATTTAGGCACATTGACGTTTTTCCACCAACTGACCATCCCCCATGAAATGATCTATACACTTCATTCATTTGCTGAAATTTCTGGATTAACACATGCGAAACATAATTAAGTTTTAACTGTTTACCAATGTTTCACGTCTTACTTGAAGTGTCACAAATTGCATAAATTAAAGTATTTAATCATTGTCGGCCTCCCGCCAGATCATCTTTTTGTCAATAGAATATTGAACTGAATGACGAACGCGTTTCAAGCGGCTTCAGAAATAATTTTCGGAGGCAAAATTATCAAAATCATTTTTAAGCCCGGCACTGAAGCGGCGGAAATCGAGCCTAGCGTTCTTACTGTTTCTGCGCTGAATAATGCTTTTGCTTGGATACACCTGAAGGAGTCTAAAACAATGGATATATTAATTTATCTCTAGTAATAGACAAACTTTTAGATGACAACAGGGACAAACTGCGTATATTTATCCAGAAATAAAATTGTTTAAAATGTTTGAACGTCTCATTCCCAGGAGTTAACTATCCATACCATATCTTGTTTATTTTTATTGCGCAGAACACCTCTGTACGTTTCCTATGTTTTTTGCGTGCGTAAATTTCGCAGGTCATTAAGTCTATACAATTTGTCAACTGCGGATAAGCTGACTTATACGCATACAATAGCTCGATTTCTACCTCATATGTAACCAGAGTATGAAAATCTCCTTGATTTAATAAATCTATTGCATTTCAACGTCGGGCTGATTTTTTTTCTTTCCGCAAACTCATTAATTATACCGGGCCAAATCGAGCTGTCAAATGTAAGGAGCTGACATTTCCCAAACCTTGTGGAGTCATAAAAAATAGAGGTGAATCGTGAACTAAAACTCACTTTTCACCTGACCTTACAAGGCGATCGCGTGTTCTCAAATGAAAATTGCAGAATAAAGTTGAGTAGCAGACGAGATTTGATGTACTATATCAATCCAATGAGGCGCGATTTCAGTAACATTTTCTGTCACTGTGTGTCTTCAGTTCGCATCCGGCGGAACAGTCAGGCGTGCAGTAGCATATCAATAGGGCGAGCTACTACTACGGCTACTTTGGCCGTGAAGGACTAGGCTATTTTTTTTTCGCAACAGAAAATATATGAATAAATTAATTGAATGCATGAACTGCAGAGCCACGATATCAGGCAAGTTGAAAGGTAAATGTATGTTCTGAATTTCTGGGATTTTCAGTAAATATTTTCTTTATGAAGAGAACAAACTGTTAACTGCAATCTTGGACAGAATAAAATGAGAAATAAAACCACCCCTCCCCCCGAATCAATGATGAACTCGCGGTCTAACCAAAGCGCGCCATTTTTTCCATCATTGAAATGGGGGGAGGGGTGGTCTTAATTTCTCATTTATTTTGTCCAAGATTGTGGCTCCTAAATAAATAAATACAGAAAATACAAAAATCCGGGAAACCAAAGTCCATGCTATTTAATATTTTTCGGTGGGATCATTTGCAGTCCACATCCGGGATCGTTTGAGGTTCGGGATCATTTGTAGCCTCCTTCGCAGACGTTCTTGTGACAACCCTAAGAACGTCTGCGTGGGAG
>JAHPZR010045907.1:25000-30000 GCA_019787425.1 Platygyra sinensis
TCAACGAATATTCATCGGACGAATTGGCAAGCGGGTCGGAGGATGAAAAGCGCATTCGACATGTAGAGCAAAGAGCCCTTCGCAAACGAAAAGATGTAAATCAGCTTTGGAGAATGCATCTTTAGTCGAGTCGGCTATATCTGAATTAGTTGGCAGTCAATCAGTTGTTGAGGTTCCTTTTGTCCCGCATGTTGTTAACCCGCTCTCTGTGTTGTCTGGCAAGAAAAGGCTTATTCTCGATTTGAGGAATATCAACCAAACTTTTGGAAGCAAAAGTTCACTAAGTGCGAAGATTGGAGGGTCTTGTTATCATATACCAACAAAGGCGATGTCCCTTTCAGTTTTGATCTTAAGCCTGGTTATCATCATTTTGATATTCCCAGACCATCAGACACTTTTGGGGTTTTCTTGTTTTTTTCTGGTACTGTCAAATATTTTTGCTTTGAGAGTTCTTCCCTTTGGTCTTAGTTCAGCCCCTTACATTTTTACCAAATGCCTTAGACTCCTTGTTAAGTTTTGGAGGATTTATGGTGTTAAAACAGTTGTGTTTCTCGACGACCACTTGCAGGGGTGAATCATTGCAAACTGCCAAGGGCCATTCGTTGATTGTGCAGACCGTCATCAGTGAGTAATGTAGGTTTTGTGCCTAATTCCGCTAAATCACTATGGAAACCTACCCAGTCACTTGTATGGTTGGGTTTGAACTGGAACCTTGTTTCTGGCTCGACTTCTATTACCGACAGGCGAATTTCCAGTTTTATTGCTCTCATAATCAAATTTCTACTATAGGCTCATTACGTTACGGCTCGGGATTGTGTCTCAATCACGGGCCAAATTATGTCCATGTCACCAGTCTTGAGTAATTTGACCTTGGCTAATCTGACCTGGGTAAGTCTGGAGTCTATGACCTTTGTACAGAAAACGAGCTCATAGACTCCAGAGACCCTTAATGGGATTCTCGGTCAATGTCGGGCTTCTTTACATGTAATGACTAGCCTTTTCAGAAATATTTTTCTGGAAGAAACAATAGATTGGTTAGTTGGAATTTCGCCCAGCGGCTTGGTCCTAGATTTGCGTAGGGCAGTTTGTATTTTTATTTAGATTGATTTTAAAAATTCGATGTTTTTTTCATGATCTTTTATTTTTGCAATGTTGCGTTCGCGTACATGTTGTCAAGTCGGGGTCCTTGCAATCCTAGTTTTCAGCATGTTGAGGACAGTCCCCCTCCAGTCCTCCGGACTCAAGCTCCCCCCATACCTGGGTTCTTCTCATAAAGTAAAGACCTTCAACACTACTACAGGAATACGGAGAACGGGTCTCAATGACGTGCAGAAAATGGGCCTTTGCAGTTTAAAGAGATTTGTTACATTCCGGCTTCTAGTGTGTGCTTTCTTCGTGCTTTATTTTCTTGTAGCCTTATTGATATGATGAAGTTCATTATGGGCTTAAATTGGCTTCATGATTTAGCGGGTCAGCTTTTACCTCATGTAAGTTCGTCGCCAGTTTTGTTATCCAACTATTGTGGACTGAAATCTGCTAAAAGTCTTCTCAGCGTTCCAGTTAGAAAGAAAGAACCGGTTACTCCTGGAGGTTAGTCAGCGCTTGGTTTGCACCTTACGCGGTTCCACTTCTGCTAGCTTAGCTGATTTTACGTTTGCTTATTGGTGTCTTGGCTATATTTTTGCGCTTTAACGAGCTAATTCAATGGGGCGTACGCAGTTGTGATATGTCAATTTGAAGATTCTTTCGTGAGAATCTTTGTTCAACGTGGTAAGATTGACATCTTTAGAGAGGAGCTTGTGGTTATTATCGCCTAGACTTTCATGCCCACAGCTTGTCCTGTAACTGTTCACTCTTCGCTAGTTTCGCGGTTGCTTCTTTTTTCAAAAGTATAGATGAAGACTTTCATTTTTCGTCCACTATACCTTTCGGTGGTTCTGTGCTCGTGTACCGGTTTCACAAGAGCCGCTACACAGGACCAAACTATACACAACACCTAACCAATGACTCCTAAAAAAAAAGAAAGAACAGTGGGTTATTCCCATTGTGAACCCGGTACAAACGAGGACAGAAGCATTTCCGTCGTAGTGATGGATCTTACAGATTCCGCGCGGTTCTGTTCCATGTGTCCTTTTTGGGGGGCGACAACGAGATCGTGGCTTTGCGCCCTTGAGCCTATTGGCCTTTCCAGACGAGATTACGGTTTTTCATAGCCTAAGAAGCTGGAGGGCGCCCTGCTGCCAGCGAATGCTCAGGTGCGCTGGACACATTGTTTTATTATAACATAGCTATATGCTAGCGCGCGCTGTGATTGGCTAATTTTCTATGAAAAAGAAATGGATGGTTCATAGAGATGGTTCATGCTGACGCCATCGTCGGTGAAATTTCTTGCCAGCGAAAGTTTTTCTCACAACTTTTTTCGAGTAAAACTTAACTTTAGCTGTTACTAATAGCTAGTGTTTTTCAACATTTGAGTTAGGGTTTCTCGATGACTTTGGAGACTTGGAAAATTAATGTGTCTGAAATGGTTGCAGAAACATCAGTGCTACCGGTGAAAACAACACGTGCACGCGCACGTGCACGTGTAGCGAAACGTGCTGTCAGTGAAAACAACACGTGCACGTGCACGTGCAGAACTTGCAATTTGATAAGTGCAGAAAAAGCGACTTTTCAGCGTGAAAAATGTCTTGCTATGTTATAAAAGCAATGGACAATGCCTAGCTAGCGTCCATCCAATTCGGGATCCACTTGGATAGTTGGGAGAGCACTTAGGTAGCTAGAGATGCTCTCGGCTGCGCCTCGAGCATCTCTTACGCTACCTTCGTGCTCTCCCAACTATCCGCGTGCATCCCGAATTGGATGGACGCGCGCTAGGCATTGTCCATTCCTTTTATAACATAGCTATATGCTAGCGCGCGCTGTGATTGGCTAATTTTCTATGAAAAAGAAATGGATGGTTCATAGAGATGGTTCATGCTGACGCCATCGTCGGTGAAATTTCTTGCCAGCGAAAGTTTTTCTCACAACTTTTTTCGAGTAAAACTTAACTTTAGCTGTTACTAATAGCTAGTGTTTTTCAACATTTGAGTTAGGGTTTCTCGATGACTTTGGAGACTTGGAAAATTAATGTGTCTGAAATGGTTGCAGAAACATCAGTGCTACCGGTGAAAACAACACGTGCACGCGCACGTGCACGTGTAGCGAAACGTGCTGTCAGTGAAAACAACACGTGCACGTGCACGTGCAGAACTTGCAATTTGATAAGTGCAGAAAAAGCGACTTTTCAGCGTGAAAAATGTCTTGCTATGTTATAAAAGCAATGGACAATGCCTAGCTAGCGTCCATCCAATTCGGGATCCACTTGGATAGTTGGGAGAGCACTTAGGTAGCTAGAGATGCTCTCGGCTGCGCCTCGAGCATCTCTTACGCTACCTTCGTGCTCTCCCAACTATCCGCGTGCATCCCGAATTGGATGGACGCGCGCTAGGCATTGTCCATTCCTTTAAAGGTGGCTCAATAGGGTTTTAAGAGCGCGCGCACCGATGATGCGAGCTTTAGTAATGTGCGCGCGCTAGCTGACGCAAGCTCATGCAAAGCAGCGAACAAGTCAACAATATAGCTCAAATTACAGCCCAGAAGTAGAAACAGAGAAACCATTTAAAAGAAAACGTAAAGAAAATGATTTGGACGGAAAGGTCTTGAGTGTATTTTGATGAGACCGCCATTGTCGAGTCGCTCATCGACAAAACCGCGTGGTTCGAAAATTCGCGCATGCTCACATAGCGATCTTGGCGAGTTCCTATTCTGATGACGTGATTGCCATTGAGGTGAAAAAATAGAAAAATCCTTATCAGATTTCTCGAATTTCCTTCGGTGAAATTCCTTAAGATTTGGCAGAGAAGTTATTCCTTAATAGCTTTCCTTGCTTTCAATTTATCAGAAAAATTTGTAAGACAAGGTTTTCGCTCAGCCAAAAAAACACAAAAATGCTAAAAACGAAAAAACTACCTTGACAACCCCTACTTTTTTCGATTTTAAAAGTTTCTTCTTGCCAGACTCTACCCGGTTTGAGCATATCAGAAAATTTTACCGAAGGAAATTGAAGAAAATTGAAATCAAAGCCAAACAGACGTCAAAAAATGGCGATGTTTGAGTAGTTTTAATTTGAGACTAAAAGCCTTGATATCAGAGGTGACTGTTGAACAGCAAACTTTGGCCCTTGTTTGTTATGTTTCAGTAGCTTTGATTAGGAAAATAGCAAAAAGAACGAGAATATTAACTTTCGATTGAGGCCACTGGCGCGCGCTTCGTAATCTTGCATAACCCTATTGAGCCACCTTAAGCGGGGCAGCGAAATAGAAATATAAGGTGTTCGCGACTCAACAACGATTTCAAATTGACTCCGTTTTTACTTTTCGGACTTGCATCAGAATTTGAAGCCCGGGGGGGGGGAGAGAACTTGGCATATGAAAAGTGGCGGTGCTCGCCAGACATTTTGAATTAAGAGACCGTATTTAAAACATATTTTAATATGTAGAGGATATTACACGGTGGGGAGAAGATATGAATTTTATGTTCGAGTGCCAAGAACTATATCTGACGACTGAGCGCAGCGAGCGAGTGAGATATTGTTCTTTTTGTACAACAGCACTAGTACCGTAGCGAGAACGATGAAAGTAAGAAATATCCCAACAGTTTTTCTCTAAAACCACAATGAAAACTGGGCAATATGGTAATTACAATTTAATAGCATGGTAATAATTCATGTAATTTACGCAAAAACTTGAAGTATACAGTCAATGATATTCTTTATGGGATTAGTGGGCGCTGGTTACGCCGCAGCTTCCTCGGGAATTCCTCTGTATCCCAGGGACAGGGTGATTTTACGGAGAGCTGGCTGAGCTTGTGGAAACTCCTGATTCAATCGATCAACTATCGTCATAAGGGACTGGAGCCGAGCTCGCTGTTTTTGGAGCTCAGCCTCCAGCGTCTCCGGTGTT
>JAHPZR010045907.1:35000-43427 GCA_019787425.1 Platygyra sinensis
GCGTAGCGTGGACGAAAACAATTAATGCGTTTTCACTGTAAAATTCGTTCGGCGTACTGTGGACGGGGCCTAAGTAACCACGACAGGGACGCCGAGGACCACGTCCATAAAAAAAATACTTTTATATTTTAACACAGAATCTCGCGATACTCTGAAGTCATTTGCTTTATTCATCACTGTCAAAACTTTCACGAAACAGAATCTAGGACACAGGAATAAATTTGATTTCAAAATTTAAAAACTTAGCCGTCGTGGTTCACGTTTTCCAGACAACGCAGAATTCACGTTTTTCGTTTTGAAGACAGTAGAGAAATGTACAAAGAATTATAATGCACGTGCAACAGCCATTGTCCTGCTCATTTAAAATATTTTTGTTTTGCGACTTTCCCATTGCCGTTGCTATTATGGATTTCGTAAATTCCCTACAGCTCAGCATACTCGAAAACTAAATTTGTTAACTCACTCAGCCTCCACCAAACTGTTGAGCAGTCTTTCCTTCTCCTCCTTCAGCGCATCAATTTGATTCTGCATGTTGATTGATTCCCCCTCTGCTTCCTGGCACCGAAAAACAGGAAACAGTTACACTAGGACAGGAATCCCGCACTTAAACTACTTTAACACGAAATTAACAGTTTTCAGTTAGTCTGTCAAATACTGTAACTGGAATTGTTGGATCTCTTGATCAATCATTCTAGCCGAAAATGGTTACAAAAGCGTCTTGTTTAAAAACCTGAAACAAATAGACCGTCTCAGCCAAGCGAGAGGCAGTTATATCACACCAATCGAAAACGGCTTTTTCACATTAAAACAAAAACAACCAGTCCAAACCTTAGCCGAGCTGATCCTAACAGAACACGCGCTAAAATGTCAAATACTACTAGTAGGGCACTCTACGCGTTCTTTGTCGACGCCTTTGGCCATGGTTCTTTTAGCACTACCAACTTTTTAAACAACTGACAGGACTGAGAGGAGATACTTTGATGGCTTGGTCAAGAAACGGTAAGGCCAGACAATGTCTTAGCTTCCGAGAGAGCATATGTATAAAATGTTTTTAGACAAGTGCTCTTTTACCTTGAGGGCCTGAATGAAGTCGCTCTCCATCAGAATAGTTCCCTGTTGTAAGGCTTCTCTCAGACCACTCTCCTTAGTAATCAGCGTGTTTAATTTGGTCATGTCGTTCTGCATGCTCCTGATATTCCGCTCGATATCTTGCATCTCGCTATTGTGCGAGTTGATTTCACCTATAATAAAACGAAACCAAAGGTTATACAATTAGATTTACCAGTAAAGGGAAGAATCAGTCAGGTTTGAGCATCATTCAGAGTTATCAAGAGAAAATAATACATTAAATATAACAATAATACGGGCACTTTTATCAGCGCATATTAACATATGGATATGTTCACATGCGCTTGACAAAATTATTTCTAAGCATTTTTTTTGTTTCTGCGCGTTTTCTTAGTTCGTTTAGCATCCCAGATTATTTAGCAATAAACAGGAAACATAGCTGACTCCAGATTGGTGTTGGAGCCCATCGAGAATGTAGCAAAGTGTTCTCGTAAACAAGAAGGCTACTGCCTTGACATATAAGGGCGATAATCAGGAATGCATCAAAGACTGAGTTTTTTCAAAGGAAACCTTATTGCTTTGAACAGAGCCTCAAAGTTTCACAGACTACGAGTAGCCCCTACATGTATATTCCATTAGTTCACCGAGTAAGAAGCCAAAAAAAACTGGTAAAATTTGCCAAAACTTTTTTGCCCTCCCTTTTTTCGCACCTTTCAGGAAGCCCCGGGGAAAAGCATAGATTGTATGCAATTTTTACATTAAAAAAATTCTCTCACGAACCTTCGATCCTTAGTTTCTTCTGTAATAAGATCGTGTATTGTTTCTTGAGATACTCCATGTCTTCAGACTGTTTTTGTACATCCTTCAAGGTCTTCACCAATTCGCTTTGATTTCTGAGCCAGAACTGCTGTAGTCCGGTGATTTCATTCAAGCGAGCCTCGATCTGTTTTTGCAATGTATGGATCTGTAGCTCGAGTGGTCCAAGCTCCTCTCCCTAACAAAAACCAAAAAACAACAAGTCCGTAAGATATGAATTCTTCACTGCGCCGATTTGCGTAAATATTTGGACTGAGAATTACGTCATACATACAGTAGCCCCTTTTTGGCGCGAAATTATAGTCGGACTACTCGGACATAATCTGTTTCGAGAAGCGAACAGTTTTCCGAGAGCGTAGTTCGAGAAAAACTGCGAGCTTGGTAAATTTAAACAGAAGTTTTGATTTTCTTATGTGAAGACCACTACTAACAAACATAAGATACCTGGCAAATATTTTTTAGATCAAACTTTTTACACCAATTTATTATTAGCATATTCGTCACATACCCCATCCTTGCTTTTCATTTGATCAATTCTCTTGTTATACTGGTCAATGGTGCTCTGTTTTCTTTCAATGATCGCGTTCCGCTTTACAATTTCTCCTTCTATTTTGGAAATGGTGCCGTTCTTCTGGTGAATCTCGTCATTCAGGTTCTCCATAATGTCCTGGAGCTGGCGGATACGGGTTGTGGTGTTAGAAATGTCCAAAATGTCTCTGGATATCTCGTTTTCCACCTCGGCTACTGAACTTTCCTGTCAGACAAAAACAAAAATTACGTTTAACATCTCTGAAGGACTTATTATTATTTCAAAGATGGCCGGCCTATGGAAGATTTTTTCTCATGATTATTTTCAAGTATTGATGGTTGTAGCTTCACATAGATCGCGTGTTTTGTTGCTTTGGCCCTTCATCATCAGTCTTAACTTGAAAGCCAAGTCTGCCGGCTAATTGAACACCCTTCATAAATTTATAACATCACACTGTTCACAAATTTGGAATTATATATCTCCGAACAGGTTACCTCTAATAAATAGTACCATTTTTAATTTGGCAAAAGAAAATTGAACATTTCAGGCAGCATGGTTTCAAGATTCAACCGAGAGCTTGTGCATTTTCACTTCAAAGCGTTTCAAATGATCATTAACTGCACTAAAACAACATACTTACCAGTTCAGTAGCTCTTCTTCTGAGTCTGTCAGTCATTTTCTTGGTGTATACTGCCGCCTTATCCAATGTAAGCTGACTTCTCATCTTTTCCATGATGTTATCTTCAAGTTTAACTTTCTCCATGAACTCTCGCTCAATCTGTTTTCTTAGAGCTGTGATTTCATTCTCCTTCAGTGTGACTTCCTAGTTTGGTACAAAATAGAACACAATGGTCAAGTACAAACTAAATACTTATTATATATTTGATAAAATTTTAGCAACTTGTATTACATTGTATCTTTTAAAATCTATAAATTTCTTACATGGTAAGTAAACATTTCTAACATAGTAACAATGAGCATTCCTAAAAATATTTATGTCTGGATTTATGAAACGAATGTTAAAGAAATTTCACTCCAATGTAGGTGTTTTTTGCTCACCTGGGGCCCGTTTCTCGAAAGACCCAGTAACTTAACGGGCCCGGAATCAGATTTTGATATCAAAGTCTCAAGAAAAGTAGGGCGTGTTCTGACCTCTGCTGAAGTCCATTTTGTTTCTTTAGCTGATAACTTTACTGTATAATTTTCAAACCTTTTGAAACTCCCCCTAGAATGGAAAACAAAATAGCTTAACGGGCCCGGTAAAATTACCAGGAGCTTTGAGAAACGGGCACCTGGGCACTTATGCCCAGGATTGAACACAGGTATTGTTTAATTAGTACTTCATGTTTAGCAGAGTTAACATGTTATTTGACATTTTCATATTACTTCATATTGGACAGATGTTTGTGTTTTGGTGACTTTTTACCAATGGGGACACTTTGTGATGCTTATCATGGAATTGAACATTGTTAAAAAAACATTTCACTCACAGTTTCTGCCCTGCTAAGTTGTTGTTCTGTTTCATGAAGTGCCCTTGTATATTTGCTGTACTCAGTCTTCAATACTTCCTGTTTGTTTCTACTAACTCCAATAAGTTTCTTCACCATGGAGATGTCAGCTTCAATCTTGTTGTGCATTAGCGTGATCTGCTCATTCTGTTCCTGGGCTTTACTAATTGACTTTCTGTAACCTTCAATCTCTGTTTCTATCGCCTGAATTCTTTGTCTTTGGAGACTGCACAAAAAAGAAAGAGTATGTTGTCTTACTGGTGTTTATTTCATGATGGTCCCAGAACACAATACAAGAGAGACTGCAAGTTCCAAAGACTGTACAGCTGTGGATCTGCTCAATACATACATGTATATCCATTGTGACTGAGTTAATTCAGAGGTCCAATAACTAAAATCCACCAAACAGATTGCTCCATTGCCTGTCCAATATTCTCGAAGTGTTAAAAAGAGCACAGTCCCAAATAATCCCACAAGATCACTTTTTTAGGATTTTTGGGTAGTTCCAGTCATGTAATGAATCTCTTGCCAAGCAAGCTTGCTCAAGACCATACTGAAGAGAATTTTGGCCCTTGGGTTTTTTTTTGTGAAAATACTACTCTCTAATGACTGTAAATACCACACTCACCTCAAAGCTTCTTGCATGGCAGCATAAGCCTCATCACGCCGCCTCATTCCAATCAAACTACTGTACCACTGCTGAGTCAATTGTTTCTTCTCCAATTGAAGAGCCTAAACAATTTAAGCCTTTAATTACCAAACCATGGAAGATGGAATTCACCTCAATAATGATGTGACAATTAAAAAGTTTTGGCCATAGGTTGGTACAGTATTACTGTAGTATATTTGTTTGAATTTAGATGCCCCACAGCCTTTTCAAAACACAGCAAAATAAACATGAACTCAGTTTGCTAAAAAAAATCATTTTCAAAAGTCTGGGGCAAACTAGTTGATTCTGCCTTTTACTATTTGCCCAACAGTCGAGTGAAGTTTCTTAGAATAATTTTTGAGGAAATTCAAACTATGGAAAGTACTGTAAGAGACACACAAACAGAAAAATTGATTGAAGGTGTGCAGTCTGCCTCTTAAAACCAAAAAGACCAAAATCTGTGTTTTTCAGACCTGGTTTATAACAAAAAAAGCATACCCAATTGAAGACCATTCAAGACTTAGGGGGTAAAAACCATTCCATATTTGAGACCAACATGGCCAAAATCAATGTCATATTTATGACCAAAGCAGGTGCACATACCTAGTATGTAGTATAGGTATAAGGGGGAATGCATATTAGGTCTCACATATAAACTCACTGACTTCTATTTCTGTAGTAGCCTCTGAAAGTGCCTTTTGGGCAGCTTTGGTTTCCTCCAGTTGAGCAGCGCACTGAGTCTCAAACATGTCAATTTCTTCCCTCAGGCGATCAACAGTTTGTGTGAGTCTGTCTACAAGGAGATCCTGTAAAAATATAAGGAGAATAACTGTTCCTTAATTTCAACAATCACAAAAACTTTATCTTGTGACTTGTTAACTAATGATTAGGTGTTCATTTTCAAGATACCCTTGTTCCGATACCACCTGCATGGAAGTAGGACTGATAGATCAGTGAGTCAAGCAGGCAATGTGAGGAAGACGGTCTGTTTGAGAGTACAGAGCTACTACATTTTTCTTTCAGGCTCATGAATATCCAGCAGAAAAAGCAACATTTCTGAGCACTATTTTTGGTTTGTTTGGTTTAACAGACAATGGCTGCAAATTGTGCAAAGGCCAAGCTGGAGGAGCCAATGAATTTTCTTTCACCCTTCAGTCGATAAATTTGATAGAAGAGTTCAGTGGGTCGACAAGTTAGCAAAAAAGTGAAACATTTGACAAACTACTCAAAATTCAAGACATGGTTGCTGGTAATTTTGACCACCAAACAAGCAACTGTTATTTCCAGCCCTAATATGGCACAGAAACTCTAAATGCATCTCTGTACATTGTATGTACAGAAGACATTGTTATTATTATTTCAACTTTTTTATTTTTATTTTATATATACATTTTTTATTTTCATTATTTTTTGGAATAGCCCATTTCACGGTTAATTTTTCTCATTTGCATTACAATGTAATCCAACGTGGATGCGAGGCAATTTCGGGCTAAAACTGCAAAATAGCCCGAAATTGCCTCACATACATGCTAGAATTTATTGTAATGCAAATGAGAAAAGGTAACCGTGAAAAGGGCTATTCTATTTTTTATTTTGAATTTCATGAATTTGTATTATCAAGCAGAACAGTGACAACCATATTTTACTTGAACGTCAGAATTTGAAGTGTGTATTTAAGTTTCAAAAAAGGCATATTTGTTTTTGGTTGCAGCTCCATCCAGCCACACAGTACCTGTTTCTTTTTCTCTGTCTCAGCCTTGGCAACTTCAGTGTCTGCTTTCTCAGCTGCTCTTCTCATGACAGCAATATCAGCCCTGACATCCTCTTTAGCTTCTTCCATGTAATGTAGCCTAGCTGCCAGGTTTTCAACCTCTGTTCTAAGCTCCTTAGCTACAGACAACAAATAAATCAATTTATCATAGGACAGAGAAAATCAGCTGCGCATAGGCCAGTTTAATGCTAAACCCAACCAAATGCATTTGGAATTCCAAATTGTGTTACCCCCATACCTTCAGAATTCCAGTCCAAGAATTCCTGTCTCCATTATAACTCCAAGATGCTGCCCGTGGTATGGTATGGGTGGTTTTTGGAATCACCCAAGTAAGGATTTACACTACTCATGATATCTGAAAAGTCTTTCAAACTGCACACTGCTAACAACATATCCAATTTTGAGAGAAATTTTAAATTGTCTCACATGTGTAAAATCCTACATTTCACTCACATTACATGTACCGTATATGATTTCTCATACTAGTAATGAATATAATTATCTAACAATTCCGCAGTGGAAATAGTAAATCAGAAAGTTATTCAACTGAACTGAATCTGTACATGCCCAACTGGATTATTTCAAGAAAACATCCATGCTCATTGATGGTTGATATGCATTCCAAAATTTTTACAAGAGACTGGCCAAGGATCCTAGAAATCCATGTGAGAGAAAGGTAACTAAACTTTGCCATCTGTACAAGATGAGTGGGTTTATTATAGAGTAGCCATTGTCCGAACCTTGTTTTCGTTGATGGTTGACCTCTTGTGATGTCTTGTCATGTAACTGTTTAGTTTCCTCCAGCAATTTTTCACACTGTTGTCTCAGTTCATTCTCAGAGTTGTAATTATCATGTTCCTTTTCCAAAAACATTTGCTGCCTAGCAAGTTCCTGTTGGACTCCATACAACTGGACACCAAGTTCCTCTCTCTCACGCTTTTTGGTCTTAAGATCTTCTGTCTACATGTACATCCAAAGAAAGATACACACAAACACTTAGAAATTGACATCATTAGCTCCTAATTATACTATAGGTAGTGGTCTTCACATAAAAAAATCAAAACTTCTGTTTTAAATTTACCAGCTTGCAGTTTTTCTCGAACTACGCTCTCGGAAAACTGTTCACTTCTCGAAACAAATTATGTCCGAGTAGTCCGACTATAATTTCGCGCCAAAAAGGGGCTACTGTATGTATGACGTAATTCTCAGTCCAAATATTTACGCCAATCGGCGCAGTGAAGAATTCATATCTTACGGACTTGTTGTTTTTTGGTTTTTGTTAGGGAGAGGAGCTTGGACCACTCGAGCTACAGATCCATACATTGCAAAAACAGATCGAGGCTCGCTTGAATGAAATCACCGGACTACAGCAGTTCGGCTCAGAAATCAAAGCGAATTGGTGAGACCTTGAAGGATGTACAACAAAAAAAACAGTCTGAAGACATGGAGTATCTCAAGAAACAATACACGATCTTATTACTAGAAGAAGAAACTAAGGATCGAAGGTTCGTGGACGAGAATGGTGTGTTTTAATTGTAAAAATCGCAATACCATCTATGCTTTTCCCGGGAGCTTCCTGAAAGGTCGCGAAAAAACGGAGGGCAAAAAAGTGTTGCAAACTTGACAGTTTTTTTTGGCCTTCTTACTCGGTGAAAAACTAATGGGAATATCACATGTAGGGGCTACGTCGTATCTGTGAATACTTTGAGGCTCTGTTCAAAAGCAATAAGGTTCCTTGAAAAAACTCAGTCTTTGATGCATTCCTGATTATCGCCTCTTACTATGTCAAGGCAGTAGCCTTCTTGTTGACGAGAAACACTTGCTACATGCTCGCATGGGGCTTCCTAATCACCAAGCTGGAGTCAGCGACGTTTCCTGTGTATTGCTAAATAATCTGGGCTGCTATAACGAACCTAAGAAAAACGCGCCAGAAACAAAAAAAATGCTTAGAAATAATTTTGTCAAGCGCATGTGAACATATCCATATGTTAATATGCGCTGATAAAAAGTGCCCGTATTATTATTATATTTAATTTATTATTTTCTCTTGATAACTCTGAATGATGCTCACACCTGACTGATTCTT